>CAJHQQ010000858.1:0-135202 GCA_905132885.1 Moricandia moricandioides | reverse complement strand
CTGATTCGTTTCAGTTCTATCTCAGAACTTTCCGAAGTCCATATACATCCTCACGAATTACCCCCAAACTTCCGATTGAGAATTACACACCTCCTCGTAATTGTACAATGGTCCCTCGTCTCTTGACAGCTTTCAAATTGGTCTCAAACTTCGTAATTTGCAAGAATAACTTCATGATTTTACCCCAAACCTCTAGTTGTTCGATTTAGATCTTGGTATTACAAATGCAATATATACACATAATATACAATATAAATGATCAATATGAGATAAATTAAGATGCTAAAAATCATTAAAATTATATATTATGTCGTCAGGCGTGTTGTTTGATAGATTTTCTTCTAGCAGAGTTCCATCAAGAGTTTCATCTTAAAAATTTATTACTCTTGGGTCGAGAACATCCCTTTCCATTTTGGTATCCACTAGATGTCGTACATTGCTTGTGTTTTCATTTTGAATTGGTTAGTTAGGGGTCACGAGCTTACCATGCATTTGATGTTCCTCTAATATGTCAATGAGTAGGCTTTGAGTCTGATCTTGTGATAGCTGTGACCGATAGATTTATAAGTGCGATGTCGATGCTGGATTTTTTATCCCTTCAACTTGTGTCAATCTTTGGACTAGCGGATCTGAAGTCAAGGCTAGTGCAGCTTGGGCATTGGCGGGGGTATTATCTCCTTGACGTATTCTGGTAATCTCGAATTTTTCAAACTGATTGGCGAGATCATGGAATACTCAGAGGTAAGATTCCATGTGTTCTTCTCGGGCCTCGAAATCTCCATTGAACTTCAATGACTAGTTGAGAGTCATTGTACACTTGGATATCCGGAAATCAGATTCCAATAGCTAACAGGAAACCTACGATTAGAGCTTCGTATTCTTCTTCGTTGTTGGAAGTGGCGAATCCAATTCTGAATGACTGTTCTACGACTTTGCATGTGGGATAGGTTAATTTGATACCTACTCCAAACCCGTGATGGGATGATGCTTTGTCGACATGCTGGAATAATGTCTTGGTTTGATTGGATTCTGTGGGTTTGAACGGTGCAAGTTCAGTCACAAAATCCACGAGAACTTAGGCTTCGGCGCAAGTCTGAGGTCAAAACTTGATGTGTACTCGCTAAGTAAAATTGACCACTTCGCTTGGCGTCCTGATTGACTCAAACTGTGTAGAATCATTCACGGATGTTGCAAAGTCATTATCATTATCGAGTGAGATTGGAAATAAGGTCGCAATTTTTGTGCTGACATTATTACTGACAATGCGAGCTTTTCCATTGATGTGTATCTCATTTATGCGTAAAGGAATGTCTTAATTACGCAGAAGATTGATTTTTATTCTCATTTATATTCTCGAGTATTAATTGACGGCCATATAAACATACATAGGTTCTCCTTCCTCTCGTTTGGCGAGTATTGACGGCTCACTGAGGTAAGTTTTGAGCTGGGCAAAGGGTTCCTCGCATATTTTATCCCACATGAATTTTTTATTTCCTTTGAGGATTTGATATAGGGAAGACACTTTTCAGTTGTTAGCGAGATGAATCTATTCAAAGTTGTGATTCTCCTGGTCAACCTTTGCACTTCTCTGGTGGTTTTAGAGAAGACATATCGAGGAACACACTAATTCTCCCAGCTGTTTGATATGGTCAGTCATTATTATTCTGACTTGACTAACATGTCATCTATATAGAATTCCTTGCTTTTACCTAGCTGATCGGCGAACATTTTGTTCACCAACCATTGGTAAGATGCTCCAGATTCTTTAGGTCGAATGGCATCACTTTGTAGCAGTAAGTACCGCGGTCAGTGATGAACGCTGTTTTTTTTCTTGATCTGATTTTACCTCGAGAATGCATCCATGAAGGATAAAAGCTGATGACCGGTTGTGGCTTCTACGAGCCAATCAATATGTGGGAGAGAAAATCTATCTTTCGGGCATGCCTTAATGAGGTATGTGAAATCGATGCAGACTCTCCACTTCCCGTTTTTCTTTTCGAAAAATACAGGATTGGCAAGACAATCAGGATACTTGATCTTACGAATGGAGCCAACCTTTAGTAGTCTGTTTACTTCTTCGTTTACTGCTTTGGTGCATTCAGGGCCTAGTTTACTATGTCTTTTATTTATAAGTGTAAATGTGGGATCGACGTTTATCTGGTGAGAAGTTAGACCGGGGTCAATCCATGCATATCCTTTGTAGACCATGTGAAGGTGCTAGTGTTTTCTTTCAGAAAAGAGATTAGTTCGCTTCGAATGGGGTTTTGTAGATCAATTTTTAGCCTGACACGCTTGTCTGGGTTAGAATCTTCTTGATTGAACTGAATCATGAGGTCTTGATACAGCCCAAAATATGGGTCAACTAGATGATTGATGGACTTTGAATCGGATAGACCAAAGACGTGGTCAAATGATCGATATTGCTGGAATCCGAGTTGTAAAATCTGAAACAAATGTACGAAATAAAATGAGGTGGTTATGAATGATAAAAAGAATAATAAAAAGAAAGGATATGATGAAATCATCCTGCTGGTGGTGTGACACTCTAAGCTTGATCGGAAGATGATTGAAGTGGATTGATATGGTGCTAAGGTTGCTGGTTGTGTAGCTCTCTCAAGCTTGGCAAACGAATGGGATGGACTGAAGGGGGATTGAGGATGCCACAAAGCTCTGTGAAAGGAGGCTTTTCTTATCCAAGATGCTCTGGAGCTGCTTCTAACAACACTCGAAAGACTTAGAACATAGTTTTGATAAAACTATATTTTTATTCATAAAAGTTCAAGAGTGATTTACAATGACGAAACAACTTGGGCTTTATAGGCTTGACTACTTTGAATCTCTAACAGTCTAAAATGAATAAAGGAAAGAAATAAACTCGAAATAAAAGACTTGATTGAGAAGGCTTTGATGGCTCCATAAAACTAACCGTTGGAGTTTTACTGATAAGAATCTTGGCCAAATGAATATAAATGGTCTTGTTCTTGTATCTGGATGGTTGAAAGCGATAATATAGCTTCCTTGGGATCTTATTTATGGTCTGGAAGGTGCTTAACTCGTGCATAGACCGAAGGAAAAAGAGCTGTTGGATTTTTAATGCTTGAGACTCCAAATAAGGCAAGTGGGAGTAAATGTAGTTCATCTTATTCCTATTCATGCTGGTCCAGGGTAAGATGATGGAATGACCTCCTGATTGGTTAGATTTGTCTTCTGGAATTCTTGGTTAGATTGGATAGCCCCATGTTCGAATGAATTTGGTTCAGAAATGATCAAACTGAAAGATTGTCGAATCTTTTCATAAACTGCTCGGTTTGCCCAGTTTTGGAAAGATCATATATATTAATTTCTGTGTCCATTTCCTCTGTTTTTGGGATTTCTGGAAAGATTAGAAATCCATATTTAATTCTATGATTGGCTTTGGTTCAGTCTTCTCATTCACTGGGCTTGAATCGACTTCTAAATTCGGGTACTCGCATATAGGCGGGCTGGGAAACTTCCAGTTTGTAAAATCCATAACTTTCTGTTCCTAATAAATTTTGGGATGATTCAACTTCGATATGAAACAAACTTGAATTTTTAGTCCATGAAAATTGGTTTCATGATGAAAACCTTCATGGTTTTTAAGATATGGTATTTTGAGTGCACATACATCCTAGTTGGCGCCTTGGTTGGTTGAGTAGAGTGTTGGATCGACCGCTGGTTCAGCTGCTGATTTAATGGCCGCATAATACCCTCCCCCTTGACAAAGTTTCATCCTATAAACTGGATAACCTGAACAAAGATAGAGAAAGTCAGGTTTCATTCTCTTTTTAGAGCTTAGAACCTTACATTGGTATGATATTGGTTTGGTGATGCATGGTGCATCTGGTGTCTCTTCTTTGAGAAGATATGAAAGGATCACGCCTCTGACAGGGACATGGCTAATGCATCTCTTCTGCAATGTATGTTTTCAAAGTTTTGGTGGCCATGTTTCTGGTCTTCCTTGGAGTTGATTCTACTAGCAACAAAAGATTATGTGGTGGGATCTTGACAGGAGGGTTTTTATCTATTTCAATGCAAACTCTATCAAATTAATCCTACGAACTACTCTTGCCAAGAGAGGTCAAATTGTAGTATTTAGAGATTGAATCCACAGGGAGCATGGACGCACAATAAACTCAATACAGTCACGATTAAGCTAGGCAAATATATTAATAAGAAGTAAATAAACTATAGCAGATAATTGATTGATTGGTTAGTAAAAAATAATAATAAATAGGTAGATTTAGGGTTTCAGGAAAGTGGATTATAGATGATATAAGATAAGGTTATTAATCATAGAACTCGATATCTAATGTAAAAGACGATCATCTCTCGCTGCGAGTCTAATCCATTGACTAAGTCCGATGTCTTAGCTCTCGCTTGTTGACACGAAATGACCGTCGATCGATGGCAATGATCCTGCATCGATCGATGCTCTCTTGAGTCAAGTTTTATGACCTAATTCGATAAGTTCACTAAATTAAATAAACCAAATCTCGTTTTTTTCTAGCAATCTAGCTCAACATGATTAATTCTGGTAGTAAACCATGCTCTCGCTTGCGCCTAACTATCCTATGATCAGGGTTCTAGTTAGCTACTCTAGAACACAAGCAATAAACATAATTCTATTTATAAATCTAATAATCACCCTAGTAATTCTATTGTTTGGCTAATCTATCAATACCATTAATAAACCCTAAACCTAACAAGAGATCTACTCAAAAATGATCTTTGTCAAAAAAATCATAGATGAATAGAATAAATATAATATAAATCCAAAGGAGTTCCAGGAGGACTCTGAACGAGTTCCTCCCTTCTCTCTTAACCCTAGAACAATGAATAAAAGAAAACTTGCTGCCTAAACAATGGCATATAAACATGTAAATAGGGTTTTAAGTCGTACAGGGAAATTCTTGTAATTTGTGGTGGCTTATGGGCTTTAGTCGGTCTTGAAACAAGTCGGGCCTATCATATGGGATCACCGTCGATCGACACTAAGGTTTCACCGTCGATAGACACTCATTCATCTCTTGACAGCTTCCTCTCGCGAGGCAGACATACCACTCTCCAATAAACATGCATAACTTTGGCTGTAGGATCCTTATTGACATCAAATGGTCGAATTGGAAAGCTAACTCAAAGCTCTGTCTTCTGTCAAAAGATCAGATAAATCTCAGCTAAACATCTGACGCATCTGCGTAGTTGTGCATCTCTAAAAGTTCCAGAATCACCAAACTTCTCTAGAACGTACCCGAACCTGGAAATACTCCAAAAAATATAATAGACTCTAAATAGGTCTGATATCATGGCAAAATAGTGGTAAATATCAGGTCCTATCAAATCCCTAGACTTAACCTTTTGCTTTTCCTCAAGCAAACAAGGCAGCATTTGAAAGAGGTTTGAAAAGCGAGGACTCACATAATGTCTAAGTATAACTGTGACTCTACTTTGTTACAACCACATCTTATCAAGTCAATCACAGAGAAACTTTATATACCCTATCCTAGTATAGCAACCAAATCCATTCTACGAATAACTTAGCAAACACTAGTCTGACTCACCCCTCTTCTAATTTCATTTCTTTTCATAAAATAAAAGTGCATGCTTTATTCTGAAGAAGACATGGACTCCTACCCTTCCAAGTATCTGAGTACACATGTAGTCTTCTGTGATCCCTTTCCTCTCTCTCTCTTCTCACTTCTCTCAATCAATGTCTCCCTTGTTTTGAAGGTAACATTTTTTTTAATTGAGTGAGATATTTGGAAATGCTTCCATGAATCAAGCCCTAATGGTTTTTGCCACCAGATCCGGTTCACTTCTTTTTGACCTTTACCTCTTTCTAGAATCATATGAATTAAGCTTTAATGTTTGTAGCCACCAAATCCTGTTCGACTCCTTTTTTAATATGAAGAGGAGAGAGAGGGGAATCAAAATCACACAAACTTTTACCTTCAAGACTTGTAGAAAGAATCCGATCCAATGTATACCAAGCCCCAAAGAAAGCTGATAATGTCAGGATTATTGTTGGAAATCAGCTTTGGTTCCTTCAAAATTTATAAGCGAATGTGATATAGTGGCATGATGATCTACTTTGGTATTTTTAGTAATCTCTGCGAAAAACCTTCTAAGAATGGTGCTTATAGCATGGTTAGTCCAAATAGAATAAATTGCTGATCATAATCCCCTTCTTGACTCAATAAAAACTTTTTGAAAAACTTATATATATATAATAAATAAGACTAAAAAGGAAATCAAATAGCATCAGCGAACCTCCCCCAGACTTAAATTACACTGTCCCCAGTGTAATCCTTCCCAGATTGGTTAGGAAAAACCAAATCATAAGTAAATAGCTTAAGAGAGAAACTCGTTACCAGACTCTGTAAAAGAGTATCGATCGATGTCACGATGTTGATGTCAACCTCTGGTCATGTTCCATGGTCGATCGATATTGATTCTTCCAAACCGATCGATGGTACACCTGTAAAGTTTCTACTCCTTTTTTTATAATAAGTAAGAAAATAAAACTCAAAATAGAACACAATATCATCAAACCGAGACTTAAACAACACTATCACCAGTGTTATCCAGTCTCAGACTGGTGAAGAAAATAAATCATAAGGACCAAATTTAACAAGGAAAAATGATATATCTGCTTGTTGATGGTGACCGTCGATCAACACATTTAAGTGGTGATCAATCGATACTAGGGTTACTCCGTCGATCGATAGTGATCAATTATCGGTCGATGCTCTTTGCAGACTATCTTCCTTGTTTTTTATTTTTTTTGAAAACGTCCCACTCAACGCTTGTTTATAGTCTTTAGCTTGACGTTTTGGAGTTGTGATTTAGTTCTGGTGAGATTGGGAACTTTCTCCAAAAAATTCCCAATATCCAATATCTTCAATTTCATCACCCTTTTTTTGAAAGCCTCCATAGACTCTTCTACTTTGTCTATCATCTTAGCAATAAGGAGTGCTTAAAGATTTGGAAATGGCTGTAAGAAGCATCTGTTGCACACTCTGTATTTTCTGACACCATCTAAGAAGTGGGGAATCAATGATAACTGAGGAACTTCCTCGATCCTTTTTCTCTTCTTCCAATTCCTTCTCTTATTTCCCCCATACTTGTCTGATCTCGTGTTGCCTCAATGAAAAAGATTACGAAACACTTCAAACTCATTCTGCTCTGATCCGTGATGAGTGTCGATCGACGCTTTAGTGTTGATGTCGATCGATGTTCCAATGGTGGTGTCGATCGATTCACCAATGATGGTGTCGATCAATGCTGCGACTGATGGTCCTTGGTCAACGTCACCTTCATACTTCAATACTCTATGAGAAACAATTGTAAGCTGAAGATCATCAAATACCTCAACGTAGAGATCCATACGCACACTTCCATCTTGTGGAATTGGAAATTGAACCTCAAAACAGCACTGGGAACCACAAACTTCACAGGGTCAAGTACCATCTTCGCTCTTTTGTGAAAACCAGCAGCTTCTTCTCTGCAGATAGGTGGTCGTAGATATTCAGGGACAGCAAGGTGTGAGGTCTCAGACTTGTACATTCTCTCCTCAACTGGTTCCAGATCAAATGTGTAACCTGGTTTGTCCAATAATAAGTGTCGATCTATATCAGCTGTGTAGTGTCGATCGATGAAGTCGGGTGGGTGAAGATCGATGCTAGTTTTTGGTGAAGTTTCGAGATTTATTCTCGAAGTGTGCTGATCGTCATCAAGCTTCTTCTCCGAATTCTGATGCATATCTTCAGACCATTCTTCTAGCTCCATAGTGGCTTTCGTACTCAAATTCAAACCCCAAAATTGTTCTTTATACTTTGGCTCCAAGATATATCTGATGCTGATTTTTCTTTCTACATCAGGAGCATGATAACAACTTGATACATCTTTGCTCTCTTGTTTCGAGTCTGCAATGTTCTGAAGATAACTCGATCTTTCATGGATGTCGAGTGGTGTCTATCGACAACCAGGGTTAGTGTTGATCGATGTTGAGGTCTTAGGGTCGATCAACGTTGACATCTTAGTCTCGATCGACGCCGAATTCGGATCAAGAACATTGGCTTCTTTTGCTCTTCTCGGCTCGGATCCATGATGCTTAACACCCATTGCTATAACGTACTCGAGAAGCTGTCCTGAAAGCTCATTTTCTTTCTTTATTTGTCAAATTTTAAGGATCTTGTCCCGCTTATCGTTGATCTCTTTTTCTCGTGCTGCTGCAGCTTCATCGAGAAATTCATAAAGTAATTCTCTTTCAATATCATCCCAGCGGGTCAGAGATCGTGGTTCCAGTCGACTAAACCAGCTAAATGAATTCCTAGAGATAGAATAAGGGAAGATCTTGCAGAGCATGTGGTATTCAGGCACTTCATTCTGATCGCTCCTTGAGACTGGATCCACAAATTCTTTGATGTGTTCTTTCGGATCTTCCTGAGGAAAACCCTGAAAAGAGTTATGAGCTTCCCAGTCATACCACTCACGGCTCATCTGGAAGTTATTTATCTCAACAACAGCAATGACATCAGAGATCACAACACCCTGTGCATTAATCAATTGTCTTGTACTGCAGCGATGACGACCTTCTTCGTCTCGTAAGATCTCATTCTCAAAAGCTTCAAGTATGAGTAGTTCAACATTCTCTGTCTTCCTGCAAGTAGTATCGATCGACGGCGAAGTATGGGTGTCGATCGATGTCATGATGTTAGTATCGGTCGACGGTGAAGTATTGGTGTCATGATGTTAGTATCGATGTCATGATGTTAGTATCACTTTTCTTTTCTAGTGATCACTGCTTGGAGGGTGTCGACTACCCTCGTAGACTTATGGATCATGCGCGAATCAGCAGGTTCCTTTTTGGAAGAACCCAAAAATCCTCTCCTCATTGCTTCCTGGTACTAATATGTATGTACCTGAAACACAAGAATTTTTTTATGTAAGTAAACTAATATAGAAAAATACCTAGACTAAATCAAACAAATTCAGTATAATAGCGAATCATCGGTCCCCGGCAACGGCGCCAAATTTGACAGGAGGGGTTTTATGTATTTCAATGCAAACTCTATCAAATTAACCCTACGAACTACTCTTGCAAAGAGAGGTCAAATTGTAGTATTTAGGGATCGAATCCACATGGAGCATAGACACACAATAAACTCAATACAGTCGCAATTAAGCTAGGTAAATAAATTAATAAGCAGTAAATAAACTATAGCAGATAATTGATTGATTGGTAAGTAAACAATAATAATAAATAGCTAGATCAAGGGTTTCATGCAAGTGTATTATAGAGGATAGAAGCTAAGGGATTAATCATAGAACTCTATATCTAATGTAAAAGACGACCAACTCTCGCTGCAAGTCTAATCTATTGATTAAGTCCGATGTCTCAACTCTCGCATGTTGACACGAAATGACCGTCGATCGATGGCAATGATCCTGCGTCGATCGATGGTATCTTGAGTCAAGCTTTATGACCTAAGTGGATAAGTTCACTAAATTAACTAAATCAACTCTCGTTTATTTGTAGCAACCTAGTTCAACATGATTAATTCTGGTAGTAGATCATGCTCTCGCTTGCGCCTAACTATCCTATGATCATGGTTCTAGTTTACTAATCTAGAACACAAGCAATATACACAATTCTATTGATAGATCTAATAATCACCCTAAAAATTCTATTGTTTGGCTAATCCATCAATACCATTAATAAACCTTAAACCTAACAAGAGATCTACTCAGACATGATCTTTGTCACAGAAATCATAGATTAATAGAATATATATAATATAAAACCAAAAAGAGTTCCAGGAGGAATCTGAACGAGTTACTACCTTCTCTCATAACCCTAGAACAATGAATAAAATAAAGCTGCTACCTAAACAAAGGCATGAAAACACAAAATAGGGTTTTAAGTCGTGTAGGGGTATTCTGGCAATTTTTGGTGGCTTCTGGGCTTTAGTCGGTCTTGAAACAAGTCGAGCCTGTCTTATGGGATAACCGTTGATTGACACTAAGGCTGCACCGTCGATCGACACTCATTCATCTCTCGACAACTTCCTTTGGCGAGGCAGACATACCACCCTCTAGTAAAACGGGCATAACTTTGGATGTAGGATCCTATTGACCTCAAACCAGTGGTATTAGAAATATAAATAAATTCTATATCGTCTGTTAAAATAGCAGCTCAATCGCACCATGGGAAGGTGTCCATCCATAGCTAAACATCTAACGCATCTGCGAATCTCTAAAAGCTCCATAATCACCAAAGTTTTCCAGAACGTACCTGAACCTGAAAGTACTCTAAAACATACTCCAAACACATATAATAGACTCTAAATAGGTATGATATCATGGCACAATAGTGGTAAATATCAGGACCTATCATATCTCTTTGAAGCTTTCTTCTTTGCAACATGAAATAATCTCAACCATCTGGACAAGAAGCAAGTGACTTATATCTGGTCTTGGAGATTTATTAACAAAAGGTATTAAGGTCGGAGTTACCTTGTAAGGATCAAAAAGTTGAAGAATTATTTTCTTTCTTTGGACAACTTTTGTAGTTTGTCGGTTCTTCTTGCAACTTATGACCTTCTTCTTATCTAATTCCTGGATCAAAAATTTCTGGCCAAGAAAAGTGCAATATATCTATGGTTGATTTTTTGTAAGCATAATATGTGAAGTTCATAATTAACTTGATCCCATCAATAAGTTGAAGTATGATTTGCTTTTTGCCTCTAGATTCTTCTTCAATTTGTTTGTCACAAGTAAGGTTGGTTGTTTGCCATTATAGGAATGTTTGTTCTCTTCCTCAAGGTTCTACTTCTTCTGATATTCCTGGATCAAAGCTTAAGGACAAGAGAAAGTGCATTATATCTGATTTTAAAACAATAAGAACATATTGTACAAAACTTAAACTAAGAAAATTTACCTTAGCTAAGTTGAACCCGGTTAGTTATAAGCTTATAATGACAAGCTTGTCTTGTAATACCTCAGCTCAGTTTATATGTCCTTCTTGGCTTATCCCTGGATCAAATATCCTTGGCAAAGAAAAGTGCAATATACCAAGTGGAAATAATCTTATAAACAAATGAAATCAAAGAACAATGAACCTTAAAGTCAAATGCGGCAGAGATGATTCCTTGGTTTTGGTTGTAACCACTCATTAAACTTAATATCATATTTGGCCTACTCACCTGGGCAGGTGGAGTGTGGTTTTTTTGCTCTAGCCTGTAGTACGTGGGTGGCTCTAGGAAATGTCCCTGACCTAGACTAAGTTGTTGATCTCTCACTTTGAGTTTGACTTGTATTGTGCTTCCAACTTGATCTACAATCTGCTTTTGGCACTTTTGACAAGAATAAAATGTATCATATCTAAGTAGTGAGGTAATAAGGACGCGATACAACCAAATATTACCTCAGTGTTGGTGTATTTTGAATGGCAAAGACACAAAAACGCCTGGGTCTACTTTCTGGTCAGAAACTAAAGCCATCATGGTTAGTGTATCTTTCTTTTGGGCAGTGTAAAGTCCTTGATTTCCTGTACATACTTCACTTTACCTTGGGAAAGAAAAGTGTGCTAATCTTGTCATGGAATCAACAAGATCATTCTGGTCTAATGTGAGATTTACCTCAGTTTTTAGCACTTGAACATTCCATCGTTCAGTTTTCCGGTTTCCACTTGTTGTGTGGATCATGCATGAACTCTTGTTATGGTTCTTCCCCTGGAACTTCAGTAGGCATTGGACTATCTTTGGTCCTTCCTGCACCATGAATATACATGTTTATATCCTTTACCAAAACTGGTTTTAGATACTTACCGTCGAAGGGTATGTATATCACTTGTTTTGCTTCTTCAAGCAACTTTGATTGTTTTTCCTTCCATTAGAAGGTTTTCTCTTGGCATGTCATCTCCATGGGAATTAGGCTCCTTAATACCTGTAATAGCACTCTTGTACAAAGACAAGTGCATCATACCAGTAATAGATAATTATGGACCAAGTTATCAAGTGTAGGAGTTTCTTAGCCTTTACTTGCACAATAGATACCTTTGGTTTTGATTTGGTATGGCTTGAGGTGCCCTGTTAGAGACATTCCTTGTTCTTCAGGAAATTTAGGACGTCACTCTTCTGGTCTAGTAAATGGTTAGTTGTTTGCCTCTGATTTGGCCGAATTTGGTCCTTTTGAACGAAGCCCCTTTGATCTTCTTGTGGCACAACTTTTCTTGACTCTTTAGACCCACGAGTTGGATACCTCCTTGGGTATAGTTCCTGGATTTAGGAGTCTGGAAATTGTCGTGCATATTTTTTAGTTGGTGATAGTTTCCTCATGACTTCCTTAAGGTTTCTCCAAGTGGTGATAATTGGCTTCTTGTAAACCACATATCATCTTCTTCTTGTACCCACCATTTAAAGGCTTCTTCTCTAAGTTGATCAATGGCATAATCTAGCCTATAGTTTCTCGGGATGTTGCTGAAGTGAAACCATTCATTATGGTTCCTCTCTCACCTTAAATAACCTCTTTTCCTGAAATGTAAAGAGTTCAGCTTTATCAGCAAATAAGTTATAATCGAATCGAGAATTAATAACTTGATGGTTGTGAGTTTAAGAAGTTGGATGTAGGTTGATCCTTGAAGGATCTGGTGGTTTGGGCTCGACATAGACACCTTCTGGTGCATCTCCAGATCTTCTTTCTCCTTGCTGTAGTCGTTGGCAGTGTGCCTTGTTTCTTTTTCTCCAGCTGAGAAATCTGATCTTTGAGCTCTTGTAAAGCTGCCAACTGTTGGCTCAGTATGGCCTCAAGAGTTTGGCGAGGTCTTCCCCTACCATTTCTTCCAGAAAAAACTCTCAAAGATCAAGTGAAAACAGGGAAATGATGGTCGAGCAATCAAAAATGAAAACAATGCAAACTTAGGCTACACCGAAAAAATGCAAATATGGACCAAAGATAATATATAAAATAAGATGAAATTTTTTTATTTTATTTTCTCTATGCAAGATTGAATGAAGAATATATGTAACTATAATAAAAAAAAACAAAGGGAAAAAATATTGAAAGCAAACTAACACTGGTTTTCTTTGAATTTTATTAATATGAAATGCAAACAAATAGAAAGGATGCAAATGACATAAACTAAGCCTTAATTTTTTTTCTATTATGAAACCACGAAATATAAAAAATATGAGAGGAAACAATAACTCTGATTTTTTGGCTTTTAAGTTGATTTATATGCAATGCAAATAAAATGGGAATAACTTAAATGTAGATTTTTTTTAAATGAATGCACCAAATCTAAAAATGGCAAGTTGAGCTGGGGGAATGTATGAAAACAAGCTAATCAATAAAATATGATCTAAACAAAAATAAACTTGTCTCCTACATCTCATTTTTGTGGATTTCAGTTTATGATGAACAAAGAACAAAAATGCAAAAACTGTTTTATGTGTTTTTCGATTTGTAAATGGGAAAAAAATGCAAGAAGATATGAGATGCAAAGATACATGTAACCTGGCTCAGGAGCTTGAGATTTTAAACCAAATAATACAGCCCAAAATCTGGGTCGACCAGATGATTGATGGAGTTTGAATCAGATAGACCAAAGAAGTGGTCAAATGGTCAATATTGCTGGAATCCGAGTTGTAAAATCTGAAACAAATGAAGGAAATGAAATGAGATGATCATGAATGATAAAACAAGTGAATAAATAGAAAGGATAGGATGGAATCATCCTGTTGGTCGTGGGGTACTCTCAGCCTGATCCGAAGATGATTGAAGTGGATCGAGATGATGCTAAGAATGCTGGTGGTGTAACTCTCTCAAGCTTGGCAAACGAATGGAATGGACTGAAGAGAGGATTTAGGACGCCGTAAAGCTTTGTTAAAGGAGGCTTAGATAAGTAAAGATGCTGTGGAGCTTCTTCTCATAACACTCTAAGGACTTAGAATATAGTTTTGATAAAAATAGAAAAACTGGATTATTATTTATAAAAGTTGAAGGGTAATTTACAATTAAGAAGCAACTTGAGCTTTATCGGCTTGACTACTTTCAATCTCTAAGAGTCTAAAAATAACTTAAGTAAAGATATAAAGTCTAAATAAAGACTTGAATGAGAAGGCTTTGATGGCTCCATGAAACTAGCCATTGGAGTCTTAATGATGAGAATCTCGGCCAGATGAATGTAGAGGTGTTCTTCTTGTATCTGGATGGTTTAAGGGGATAAGATGGATTCCTTGGGATATTATTTATGGTTAGAAGGTTTTTATATCATGCCTATGCTGAAGGAAAAAGAGCTGTTGAAGTTTTAATGATTGAGACTCCAAATAAGTCAAGTGGGAGTAAATGTAGTTCCTCTTATTCCTATGCATGATGGTCCATGGTAAGATGATGGAACGACCTCTTGATTGGTTATATTTTTATTATGTAATTCTTGGTTAGATTGGATAGACTCTTGGTCGAATGAACTTGGTTTGGATATGATCAAACCGAAAGATTGTCCAATCTTTCCATAAACTGCTCGGTTTGGCCAGTTTTGGAGAATTGATCATATCTTTTAATTTCGTGTCATTTCTTCTGATTTTGGGCTTTCTTTAAATCTTAGAGATCCATAATGAATTCTATGATTGGCTTTTGTTCAAGCCGCTCCTTCATTAGGATTGAATCCACTTTTAAATTCGGGGTACTCATAGATGGACGGGCTGGAAAAGCTCCATTTTGTAAAATCCATAACTATCTGGTCATGATAGATTTTGGGATGATTTCACTTGCCTTGAAATATTCTTGAATTTAAAATCCATGAAAATTGGTTTCATTATTAAACCATCCTAGTTTGTAAGATATGGTATTTTTGAATGCACATACATCTTGGTCGGTTGAGTAGAGTATTGGATCGACCTCTGTTTCAGCTATTGATTTGATAGCCGCATCAAGTCTTAAGGGGTACCACATAAATATGGATTGCTGTTTCATTTTAAGCTTTTAGCTACGAGCTCTTCGCTTTTCTGTTATTGCTACACGGGGCATCAGTATGTGAGCTTGTAGCAACCCATATACATTTTCGGTATGTATTTTGGCTACCGCGGATGGTTTGGATGCCTTTTGGACTTAGGAATTTCACACATTTGTAATGGATTGCTTTCATCGTGTATATTCGTGACCTGAAAAGTATGGCGCTGAAGGACACTGATTTATCTACCACGACAAAGTCAACCAATTGACATATGTCCTTAGCAATGACTGGCAAATGGATGTATCCAAGCGAATATGTTGTTTCTTTTGTAAAGCCAATGAGAGGTGTTCTAGTGACTTTCATTTCGCTTCTCTTAAACCCATTCGTCTGAAGGTATTATAAAACATTACATCATTCGAGCTTCTGGTATCAATCATTAAGCGAGGCAGCTCGAAACATGTGATGACTAGCTTTATAACTAATGCCTCATCGTGAGGTTTATAGAGTTAAATCGTTTTAACTTTTGTGAAATTTGATTTCATTGTAAAGGTCCTTCCATCAGAGTAATCTCTAAAGAAATGTTTTCGACTCTTTTTTGTTAGGATTTTGTGGAGTTTATTCAATCTTGACATAATTTTGAGTTGCCAAAGATAGAAATATTCATTGGGGGAGGTATTCCCATCTACCCCCCCCCCCCGGAGTTTATTTCGAACTGTTAATAATGACGAGCTCATATTTAAATTTAGTGGAGGTATACCTCCTGTGTTTTAGACCTGGGAGGTGCTGGTGGAGGTGTGGTGACTGATTTCATTGTCCAACCACGAAGACTGAGTCATTTGAAGATGCAATGTATCCTTGGTTGAGGACCACCTAGTGATCCATGTGATTCCTCTTCGCTCTTGTTTGAACGATCGATTTTCGTTTAGGTTTTTCCTTCGGGGGAGAGCTCTCTCTTTCTTTAGGTTTACCCATCTTTTTTCCTCGGCCTGCTTCGCTAGGAGCTTGATTCGAGCGCAAAATTCCTTGGTTGAATTCCCCTTCTTCTTACAGAATTTGCAGAATTTTTCAGGATCAAAGTTCATATTCCTTGGGTCAGGGTCCTTCGATGGTGTAGTTCTATTCACTAGATGACGACCGTTTTGTCTGGTATTGTGTTTGCAAGAATTAGATGTCGATGGTTCTCGTCAGTGCTTAGCAAAGAGAACGACAGTTTCCTCTTCTAAGAAATAGAAAGTCGAAGCGTGATGTAGTGCGTCTTCGATTTATACAGGTGGGTGAACTGTAGTTTCTTCCTTGAGTCTCGAAGTGAACAAGATGCCAGTTTTCAGTAACATTAGGTTCGTACTTTCGTTCGGATTCACATTTCAAGACCTTACTTCTTTGAATCTATTATGTAGGATCAAAGTGTTTCGTCATGCCCTTGGATTATCAAGAATTAGGCTCCTTCTGAAACTTTCTCCTCTATAAATATTGAGCAATGTTAAAGGAAGGCGGTCGCTATCTGGTTGAAATTATCAATGCAATTTTCCTTTAGGCTATCAAACCATTTGAGCGCAGGCCCGGTAAGATTGTCGACGAAAATCCTACAGTATTTTGCTTCTTGTTCCTCATCGTTGAGATGACCTTGGGCTATCACGAGCCTGAAAGCATGTATATGAGCTATAGGGTTGGATATCCGATTCGTGAATGGAGTTGGATTTTGGGAACTTAATTTTCCCGGTGTCTCGGTGACGTGTGTTGGATATCCGATTCGTGAACGGAGTTCGATGCGTCTCTTCCATCACGCGATATATGTCAGGTGCGGAACTAGTGCCATGTGGGCCCTTTAGTTTAACTGCATTAAATTAGCGTTGGTTTGATCTACATATTTTGAAAAGATTCAAAGTCGATTGTTCCATGCTCATTCATGTGTGGCAATGGATTTGGCAGCACTCAGACGTTAAGCAGAGCTGCATGAATCGGATCCTTGTGGTTCGCCCAAAGTTTTCCATTATCTCAAGGATCAAACTCTTGAGAAGGTTTTTTCATGTAACACGAGAGTTCAACGCAAATTTTGATGCTTGTGGCCATTGTTGTCTCGCTGATTGCAACCTGACGGTGGAGGCAAAGATCGCTCATTAATGACTCCAAACACCGAGGTGGTTCGAGGCAGAGTCATAAATGGTGGCAGATCTGTGAAATTGATCTACGCAGGATGCCGGGGTGGTAAGGCACCATTGATGTGCTGCTTCTTGCATGTGGAGCTGGCAAGCAAAATCAAATTGCTGCTGAAAGGGAGGATTAGGATAGGCCAATCGACTGGCTCTAGTGGACATTTCTCTTTGTTGCGATTGTTGTTGGGATTCATTTAGGCGACACTCTTGCGCCTCGAGGCGAGCCTCGAGAGTTTGAGAAGGTATTTCGCTCCCATATGTTTGATCCAAAAGCGTGGAGAACATCCTTCGGGTTTCTATTAATTCGTTCATCACCGGTGGGAGCAGCGAGTTTGGTCATTGACTCAATCTAGATTCAGCAGCGGATGAATTGTTATTTGGATTCCTAACCCGTGGTTGGGCTGGTGAGTAGGAGCACTTACCGGAGGGATCGTAGGAAGGAGTCGCGTTGGTTAGGACATGGAGGTTGTCCGGAGTGAACATCTGGGATCCATCATTGGAAGGAGCGCTGCTGGGTTTCCCGGTGGGAATTGTGTTCTCTTGGGTTTGAATGACTTCGTCGATTCGGATGGTTGTGTCGCTTTGGACAGATTCACTGGTTTTGTGATTCAATTAGGTCTGACAGATGTTTGATTAAACTCTTGAGTAAGATATAGCTTTTTTATCTATCCCCATAGACGACCCCAAATTGTGGGAGATTAAACTCGCAATAAGAATTTAAATGTAAATATAGTAAGGTTTAGAGAAACGGTAGGAAAGGTCTCTTTGAGTAGATATCTAAGACAGTTTTCACAAATTGGATTAATATATTAATGATAATGAATACAATGAATACAAAGAACAAATCAGAAGAAACACAACACTGACAGAGTGATTCACATCTCCAGTAAGTAAGTCAAATGGAACATGATGAATAATGGTCTTGACTTCGTCTTTTGTACTGATCAGTTCGTTCCAAATATCTCGCTTATCTAAGGTGTATGCGATGTTCCTTGGTATGGAGTTCTTAGACTATTGTGTAATTAATTGACCGCGAAGTGACCGAATCTTAGTTGTTATCCGCAGATTCGGAGCTCTCTTCCTCGGGCTGCAAGGTAGCCTTTTGGACCAAAATAGATGAGCTTCGCTGATGGATCATGTCTTTATCACCGATTCGGTCCGTTTTGATTTTTTTTTTGCTGGTCTGAATTTGTGTGATAAATTATGCTCTAAAATGTAGTATATAGTATAATTTCAATATACGTTTTAGTCCACATTAGCTTTTTATTTCCACCAATTTCATATTTTTAGTTTACTAAACATAACAAATGATAGTAACCATTTTTACAACAAAAAAAACACATAAGGACACCAAAAATGAGATTTGATATCAAATGAAAACATAACTTCGCCAAAGATATGTGCGTCCGTTACAAAATCATTTGACTTAGAAGATCAACTCAACGTTGACCAAAAATATGGAGAAAGAAAGATCAACTAAAGGAAACACAACAAATTCTTATCTTTTCCTTTAAAGATATAGAAAAATTTCCACCTATTTAACAATAATCTCAAACCCTATAAAGAGAAAACAAAACAAATTGTTATCTTTTCCTTTTGAGTTCACTTCTGTATATATATAAACCTCGTGTTCCCTTGTACCAAAACAAATCCAATACGTAGAAAAAAAATAAAACACAAAACACTTTCAAAGAAAATAATATAGAAATAAAGAAGCGTTCATTTCTTTCCATCTTAATACTTCTACTATGGGGCTGTTCGTTTATCCATCTGTCATTTCCATCTAGATGATCAATTTATGTAATCCATCTAGATTTTAGGGGTTGTTCATTTCTCCATCTAGATAAGCCATTTGAATAGATTTTATATTTGTTTCTTTTTTCTATTTCTATCTAGATGAATTTAATAAAAAAATTACAAATATACCCATATTTTGATTTAATTATTTATTTGATATTAGTTTTAAATTTACTAATTTTTATTATTTAGTCTAAAATATATTTACACTAAAATTAATTTAAAATTAACATTTTGACATTTATAATTTTTATTTCATATAAAATTTTAACTACAACTATAGCTTCTAATAAAACTCAAAGTAGAAACTCAAATTTAAATAAATTTCCAAACAACTCAAAGTACAAATTCAAATATTTTAAAACTCATATATATTTATGAATGCTTCATGTTTTATGACAATTTGAACAAATGGTTTCTCGGGTACTCAGTCTTTAATATGTGTGTGTTGTCGATGGATTCAGATTCTTGATGCCTTCTCATACTATAGTATTAATAATCACCACACCAAAACCGCAAAAACGTGTTTTTACGTTTTTGGCGGGAAAACATGTTTTCTCGTTTTGCAGGAAAACGAATTTTACGATTTTGGCGAGAAAACATGTTTCATGGTTTTGGTGGGAAAACACGTTTTGGTAAGAAAATACGTTTTTTGCAGTTTTGGGGGGAAAACGCATTTTTGTGGTTTTGGCAGGAAAATGCATTTTGGCGGTTTTGTCAAGAAAACACGTTTTTGCGGTTTTGGGGTGAAAACGCGTTTTTGTAGTTTTGGCAATAAAACACGTTTTGCGGGTTTGGTGGGAAAACGCATTTTGGCGGGAAAACATGTTTGGGCAAGAGAACATGTTTTTTTGCGGTTTTGGCGGGAAAACATGTTTTCGGTTTTGGCGAGAAAACACGTTTCGCGGTTTTGGTGGAAAAACATGTTTTGGCGGAAAAACGCGTTTTTACAGTTTTGGCAGGAAAACATGTTTTTGCGGAAAAAACATATTTTCCCGGTTTTTGCGGAAAAACATGTTTTTGACGGGAAAACGCGTTTTTGCGGTTTTGGTGAGAAAACATGTTTTTGCGGTTTTGGTGAGAAAACATGTTTTGGCGGAAAAACATGTTTTTACAGTTTTGGCGGAAAAAACGTGTTTTGCAGTTTTGGCGGAAAAACATGTTTTTGGCGGGAAAACGCATTTTGGCGGGAAAACGCATTTTTGCTGTTTTGGCAGGAAAACATGTTTTTACGTAAAATGTGTCTTTGCGGTTTTGGCGGGAAAACGCGTTTTTGCGGTTTTGACGGGAAAATACGTTTTTGCGGTTTTGGCGAGAAAACCCGTTTTTATGGTTTTGGCAAGAAAACATGTTTTTGTGGTTTTGGCGGGAAAACATGTTTTTACAGTTTTGGCGGAAAAACACGTTTTCGCAGTTTTGGCGGGAAAACATGTTTTTGCGTTTTTAGCGAGAAAACGCGTTTTTGCGGTTTTGTCAAGAAAACACATTTTTGCGGTTTTGACGGAAAAACGCGTTTTTTGTGGTTTTGGCGAAAAACGCGTTTTGTCGGAAAAATGTTTTTTTACGGTTTTGGCGGGAAAACATGTTTTTGCGGGAAAACGCATTTTACGGTGTTGTTGTAAAACTTGTTTTTACGGTTTTGGCGGTAAAAAAAAAACATTTTTGCGGTTTTTGGCGGGAAAATGCATTTTTGCGGAGAAATGTATTTTTCCGTTTCTGGAGGGAAGATATTTTTTGTGGTTTTAGCGAAAAAAATTATTTTTTTTATTTTAGTAGAAAAATACGGTTTTGTAATTTTTCGTGAGTGAAAAATGATATTAGCTTTAAGCTTATAATTTGTTAATGTATAAGGGTATAATAGACATTATACCATTTTGATAGAACCATCTCATTCTAGATGGTCCAAATTGGTTGAACAGGATAGACTTTAAAGTTAAGCCTAAAATTTTAAAGTCATTCAGATGAGCCATCGAGATGGATTGTATTTTTAGTGCATAAACAAACAAAACTCGCATCTCCATCCAGATAACTCATCTAGATTGTGAAACAAACCTGCCCTATCATCATCATTTGCACCCATCCATGCCCGCAACGAATCACATCCGGCAAAGTCTTCTTCACCTGTAGCTGCTCCAGCGCCAGGACCGTCAAATTCTGATTGCTCCAGCATTATATACGACATGATGGATTGTCTCTCGTTCCTCACCCCTGGATCAAATGATACTAAGCCAACAAAAGTTTGTTGTGGGGGAATTCTACCTGTTCTACAATATAATCCTAAATGTATATGCGTTGGTTTAGAAAGTAGCAAAACTATGGGGTTTGCAGTGAATAACACTAGAGCTCATGCCATGCCTACGAGTTGCAAGCTCCCCATTGTTGCTCCTCATTGCGGTGAGTATTTTCATTTTTGTCCTCAAACCAAATGCTTTTTGCGTAGTATTTTAATTGTTTTAAAGAATTTTTTATTGCTGGTGTAGCGATCCTGGATGAGGTGACACCGGCTGCATCTATTCCTGGTATGTCTCCGAGTACGTGTTTAGTTAGTTTGGCGTTTTTCTTTTATAACTAATCGATTATGTTTCATAATTAAAATTTAGGCTTCTCTATGTTTTTTCTTTTGCCTGACATATCGATTGAAAAGGTACTAAAAATAGTGTGGTATCTTACGTTTTATTTTTAGTAATTTTATTATATTTTTGGTAAACCAAATTTATTACATATTTCATTGATGAATGACGATCATTAGAAATGGTTTCACATTTGCAATAATTAAAAGTGAACTACACTTTTGATATGTAAACTATATTTCCTTTTTAGTGATATATTTTTTATTATGCTCGAATGAGACATGAATATAAGAAGAAAAAAAACTGAATCTGAAATGTTTTGTTGATTGTTGAAAAGGCAGTTCACATCTTAGTTTGGTATTTTATGTGAGTTTCCTTTGTTTGTTTAGTTTTAGATTTTTTTTCAGCAAATGCAATCAACCGATTTATCGTCTATGACAATATTATATACCAAAACTTTGGACTTTTACTTAAATTGCAATTGTATTATTAACGTAGTATTACATTTATAACTAGATTTATTTTTTGTTTTGAAAAACCTAAAGTTCTTTCAATATTTTTTTTGTATCATGTTCTATGTTAAGGAATATAATGTACAAATAATAATAATAATAATGCAGTTTCTCCGTCAGCTGGAACACCTATGACTTCGCCACATCCGGTCCGGTCACCAACATCTTCACCATCTTTAGCTGAGTCGCCGGTCATGGCCGCACTGTCTCCCTCAAGTTCTGGCACCAACCATGTGACACCCCCAATCTGGTCTAAGTACAAGTTGACTCGACCGGCCATGCAACAATCAAACAAGAACATGCACAGCCAATCACTAGTAACTTAAACCAAACCGAGAGGCCACAATGTGTACATAAATGATTAACCCGAAGTTCCCAAAATAGATCAAGGTACCTTAGGCTAATCGCCTAAGTAGACATATCCTATAAGGTACAATCCAAGGCTTTTCAACCCGACTTGAGTAATACCCAATAATTAGTTCGTCCGGACACAGACTAATATCATATGGAACTCGTACTTAAAGAAACATTTATTAATAAATTATATAATATTCTTTCAAAAGCATCTTACAAAATGTTAAGGATTAACCTCGAGGTTTTTGGTCAACAAACTTTATACATAGGATATATCAAAACTACTTTGCAAGGATAATAAAACTACCGCTTGCTAATGCTGTTCCTTCCCGTCCTAGACTAAAGGTCTCCCGCCTACTGGTTGCCTGCATCACAAATGAGTCATGAGTAACTAGTTTACTCATTGATTCTAATACCGCACCCCCCAACACATATTAGTAATATCCCGAGCAGTCGACACCATTTGAATGCAGTGGAAATATATTCCATAATTATTATATATATATATAAGGCCTATCATTCCATCGATTTGAATCATATCTTAAACATCACATCCAAAACACCCGCCATTCATTCATACGTATAATATATATGTATATATATACTAAACCCGGAAAACCACCAAGACTAACCGAGCCTAGCGGGAAAAATAAATATAACCATCATTTCAATCAGATATTCGAAGATCGAACATCTAACGCTCCATGCAGTTACACGGTCTCCAGAGTGCGACCCCATCATCGTGACCTTGTTCCATATCGCAGGACCAATTCACAGTAATGCGGTAACTTTAGGGAGAGTGAGTATACAATAAGACTTCACATGATTCATACTTATATATTAGTACTTGAGAACAAGTACTAAGGCTCGGGATAAACCTCAAATAATAACTCAAAATATTTCTTAAGTGTTTATAATAAGTAAACACTTCACAGTTTAATATAGTTCAAGAGACTTACTTATCTATTGGGCATAATCATTTATTTTACTCAAGCAACACTAATTCATAACTCATCAGTCATCTATCTAGACTCACCTTTGAATTCATGAGATTGGCTAAGGAAGAATAGACTCGAGCTCAAGCTAATCACACTCCAATCCGGTATACTTCAGATTCAGATCGATCACATGGACGAGTCCGGCTGATCTTACTACTCTCCTTGACCATCTGAATTCAAACCAAGAGACTAAATGGATCCAAGGATCGACAGGAATGCTAGCTTAAATCCTCAACTAAGTACTGAGAGTAAACGGTTTAGTGGATAGGATCAAATGGATGCTTAAGTCTTCACTCACCCAATGTCCTACAACAGAACAGTTCGGATCATAGGATCATCAGTCCAACAAAATAGTTCAAGGCTAAACAGTTCACTAATCTCGGTCAGTTAAGCTCTGCTGCTAAAAATTCAGTTCAACTCAGAATAGATGAGTACGTGACAAGACCAGAAAATAGACAGGTCGTCTCATATCAGTTCAAGACAAGATAAAATCTGTTCGGTTCAGAACATTACTAATCCAACAGTTCGGTTCTGAAGAAGAAACTTAAATCAGTTCCTATTAGCTTGGTTCAGGGAATGATTTATCAGTTAGTTCAGGGAAAGTTGAGACCATTATCAGCTCAGTTCAGATTAGATCGATTCAGTTTATAATAGATGAGACAACAATTCCAGCAACTGATTTATTCTGAAATAAATAAAATTGAACCGTAGAAAGCTTTAAAAAAAATGATCCAAAGCAACAATTTAACTAAACAAGATCCGATTCAGATCAATACATGCCTGAGGCAAGAAGATGAAGCTTACCACAACAAGTGACAGACATAAGAACTCAGATGATCCTCCCCTTTAAACTGAACTAGCGGCTGAACTGTTTAAAAAGCAGAAATCAAAATCTGTTCATCACAAAGACAGAATATAGTCTAGGGTTTTCTCTGGATACTTCACCTTCTGATCTTCTACACAGCAAGGAACTAAGCTAGAGGATGTAAGAGAGTCTTCCAAGGTATTTTCTAATTTTCTCTGATTTTTCTCCCAGTTTTTCTCTCCTATCTCACTGTTTTTCTCTCTGAAATTTTCTGTCTTTGTTTCAGCAACAAAACGACCAAAGCAGCTGGAGGAGGGGTTAAATATTAGCTGTGGTTAATTCACCTGAGGGTTTATCTCATTACTAAGCTTGGCTGAGAGGAGGCAGCTGGCGTCCTGCTTCAGCAGTCACAGCCACAAATCTGCTCACTCTTTCCTTCCTTTGAAGTAAGGTCATTTCCTTCCCATGAAGAAACTCCAGCAGCTTGTGCATCTCACATGAATTTTAATGTAGCAAGCAGGAAGGAAGGTGCAAGTCACATGTCAAGTTCAGGAAGGAAGCAAGCAGGCTAGAAGGTGCAAGGCATGTGACGGTTCAAGAATAATTTTATGAGTTTTGTCGATATTTTTTGGACAGTTTTGAATTAAATGTTTCTCATCCTTCGAATCTCGTCGTTTTTTCAACTATGCTTGTCCAGCTTAATAAAACTCAACTATAATAGTTAACACTCTACCAGAAATCTCAATGGGAGGCCTTTCGACCACAAGACAGTCCCGTCAAGACATTAATTCACTGTGTCGATTTTAATTTTAATCTGATCGTCCAATCTCCAAACTGATCTTACTAAATTTCTCGACCAGAATTATATCTGCTCGTGATGGTTATTACATTCTTCCCCCCTCAAAGGAATTCATCCCCGAATTCTAAAACATAGATTTACACACTTTACTGAAAAATGGAGTCTGTGAACTTATACTCATCTGCTTGCGTCAAACAACTCATGGTTGGTCCCCAAATATTTGAACTTAAAAAAAATTTTAGATTCTCCAAATATTTTTATATGGTGCTCACCTATCCGCAAAAGATCTTTAGGATAGGCTAAATTGAGTTCCCAGTTTTTGGGTTTCAGTAGTAATATTGAATCCGATATAAGCTTACACAACATCGCCTCACAGATTTTCAAGGGTATGTCTGAAAGAAGCTCTGGTCAATCGATAACCTTTCCAACTCTGATAAACTCACTACTCGGTATAGATCAATATATCAGATTGCCGATTTCCCCAACTCTTACAAACAATCCTTTCGTTTTTGAGCAAACACCTTAAAGAAGAAATAAATGTGTTACTGCAACATAACTCTCTTCACTGCGGTTTACATAGTTCTTTTGACATCCTCGAGTCTCTTAATACCATCAATATGAAATCTTCCTAGCTGCCTTTCTCTTATATCAACAACATAAAATGTGGAACGTTAGGTGATGTGCCATACGTGAAGGTAACATCTCGGGTCTTGTCGATGTCAACTTGATTAACCGTGCAACAATTAAACAAGAACATGCACGATCAATCACGCTAACATTATTCAGACCAAGGGTGCTACTCTCAAAGACACACACTCACCCATTCCCAACATAAATTCCCTTAACCTTCTATACACCTCTAATCTATCTGAGACCCTCTTCATAATCTTTTGAACAACTCAATCTCTCTGATGTTTCCCATTGCCAAATCTGGTTCCATTGCTTCCTGATTTCTTTCTTCTGTCCAGAAACTGAAGATTAAACAGGTTCATCTATACCAAGCTTGATCCACGCACTGAGTACTCTTGTATGACGACTCCAAACTTTCTGTATTGATACATCCTCTGATATCTTAACAACCTTGGCATTTCCATTTGCCTTATGATCATACCTTTTCTTTCATTCATCAATCTCCCCTCGGGGTTCACTTAACATACCTTTTCTAATTATCATGCTTAACTTCAGGTAGGAATTAGGTTCCTTCTCCCACGTGTCCTCTTACTGAATTTGTACATGGCATCGTTCTCATACTGTTCTCTGAAATTCTCTTCATTAAATCCCTTACATGTTTTTCTTAATTTCTAATTCTTCAGCTGAGTTCCTCAGATATAAACGAGTAAGAAATCTTGTGTACTACTTGCAATCTTGAAGGCTATCCATTCCCTCCTTTTAAGGCAACCGAATAAATCACTCCAAATTTCGCTTCATGATTCTTGAGATCCTTTTCAATATTGACATGGAATTTCCTCTCTTCTAAGCATAAACAACTGCATTTGCTTTTTCGTAGGGCTTCTTTGATCATTGAACACTTGCATCGTTTCTCAATACTAAAATGGTTGTGAAATATAATGTCCAAACAAAAACGCAGCCAACTTGAGGTCGTGCATTGGATAATTTACCTTATGCTTCTTTAGCTCCCTTGATGCATAAACGATTACCCTATCGTGTTGCATTAACATTCACCTAAACCAACACATGATGCGTCCATACATTAGTATTTGGCTGCTTAGGCTCATGCATAGCTAAGATAGACGTAGACGTCAGGTCTTTCTCTAACTGGTTGCATACTTCTTTAATCCTTTTTACTCTATTACAGGGTAACGCCTTTCTCAATCGATCAGCTCAGCGGTTTTATATGGTTACAAATCCTTGAACAAACTTCTTATGGTAACCAGCTAATCCAAAGAACTTCAAATCTCGATAGCAGAGATTGGACACGACTACTCTGTAATAGTAGCAATCTTTACTAAATGTGCAACAACTTCTGGTTCCAACTTGCTGACTAATAGATCCCACTTCCCATTCCTAGGAGTAGCATTTACTAAATCTTGATGTGTCCATTGAACTTCCTTGGAAAGCAATATGTAACTGAAACCTTTTTCCAAACAAATCTTCTAATTGCTACTTTGACTCAGGCAGAACCACTTGGCAAGATGCCGAAGCTATTGCAGAGAATCCAAGTTCAGGATGACTACTGAATAGGTTACTTCTAGATGTTTACAATCCTTCTAGCGCCTTAAACAAATCTTTTAATTCTCTAATTATTGGACTGTCCTCTATACTCTGCTCCTTTTGATCTTCTACTTTCCAAATGATCAGAATAATGGAATACACTACTTCACCTTTTCCCAAAAGGAAGTCAACTCTCCAGACTGATACGAGTGATGCTCCAACACTTAGTAGAATACCACTGTAAGCCAACGGTGACTGGTCTTCTCCCAAAGACTTTTTTCCTCAATAAATTCCTAATTGAGCTCGGTAACTAGATAGCCGATCTCACTCTAGATAGAAACAAACCGCTCTAATAGAAGTACTAAAGAATGGGGATGGCATACGAAGCCATGCCATAATTCTAAATGGCAGCCAGTACTTCCACGAATAAGAACGGTATACTTGAATTCACCAAAGTGAATCCTCCCTAAAACAATGACACTACCCGGGAACTACATCTATGTGTTGTTCCCGAATGAAACACAGTATGGGCGGAAGATTCCGTCCATAGAAAAGGTCTATTACGATACCTTGATCACACTTCCACTTATTTATTTAATTATTCATATTTTTTTTTAAATTAACACAACATACAATGGGATAAGAAGCAAACCTGTGATTGGACCTTTCATGTGTTTCCACGGTCCAGGCAACTAAAACATGTAGGCTATACCCAAATAGCCAAACACTTGGTTAGGGACTAATTGTAAGGAAGAGCAAACAAGTCCAACAACTGGTACCCTAGGTATATAGGTAAAAGGAATCGGGTAACTTCATGGACAAGTGTATAATTAAATCCTTACTTTTCAGAGGAAAGACCAAAGTGTGAATGACGTAAACGATCCAAGATTTATCAACTTGAACAATCATGACCATCTTGTTCTCGCTAGCCACAACCATAACAACTCAAGGTCCTCGGTCTTGATCTGATGAAACGTCCAACCAAAATAATCTCCATCGACTTCCTTGATTCCTTACCTGAAACTGACCTTCGATCTGAACATGATCGCGTTTAGACGGTCTAAATGGCACAAAGAATCTTCCTTGGCAATAACAACTTTCTTAACATACATGTCATACTATATTGTCTCCTCAAAGCTCTTAAGCACTACAATCTTTAGTTACTCCAATTTTTTGGAATAAGTCCCCAAAGAACGTCCTTATGATCTTTGGCTCATCCTCCAAACCAAAATGGGTGAATCAAATTCACTCGACTTCAACCTTCTGGTGGAAACATCTCACCGTGCTAACTCCATAAGTGGAATCTCCAATTGGTCTCATGCTTTGGGTAGAAAACACTTCATCTTGAACTCTTAAGAGAAATCTGTCTAACCTGGACTAACATTCCCAAAATAATGTTTGACGCTTAAGGACTAACTCACTGCATCCCTCTTGATATTTTGTCTCCTTCCATATCCTTCTTGCAATCCTTGAAACAATGGGACATGTCAGTTGTCTGCTCCCAGTGTTGCATTCAAGATCTACCTCACGCCAATGTCTACCTCAACGGTTTAATCTTTCCTCAAATCTTGAAGTCCTAACTAATTCTTTGCATCATAAGCTTCAAGGTGTGTTGTTGGAAACGGAATGGGGCTGGTGTGTCTATCGTCTTCTATTACTGTCGAACCATCTCTACCAGAAAATGTAAGCTTGAAACAATTGTTGTATCAATCAGGCTTGTACGGCTCTGGCTCTGGTACGGCTCAGTATAAACTGGATAGACTTGAGCAGCGGAAACAACAAGTGCATCTGAGTGTTCATAGGCCGTTAAATTGCTCTGGAACGGATCAAAATCAACGCCCACCTTAACATTGATAACACACGAGTCCGGAAATGTAATAGATGTGTCGACTCTGTCCCGTAAGTCCGTCTGAAGGATCGGTATCCACACTAGAATTTGAAAATTCTAAACCAAGCATGATGGTAACAGATTGAAGCATGTGAAAACGAAACCAAGCATGACAATAACAATCTCAAGTATGACGTTAGAAAACTTATCCATGATGAGAGCTAACCCGAGCATAACGGGATCAAAATTCGTAGACACAATCTAACACGTCAAGCTTGTCTTGATGCATCTGATATGAAAAATAACGGTAAGGTAACTACCAAGGATTATCTATTGTAAGATGAAGGAACCAGCCAGCATATACTAGTTATCCTTGCGACTCATTTTGACTAAAAAAACGATTGCACAAGTCCCATTAAAGCATCGTATAACCATGCTCTGATACCACCTTTGTGACACCCCCAATCTGGTCTAAGTACAAGTTGACTCGACCGGCCATGCAACAATCAAACAAGAACATGCACAGCCAATCACTAGTAACTTAAACCAAACCGAGAGGCCACAATGTGTACATAAATGATTAACCCGAAGTTCCCAAAATAGATCAAGGTACCTTAGGCTAATCGCCTAAGTAGACATATCCTATAAGGTACAATCCAAGGCTTTTCAACCCGACTTGTGTAATACCCAATAATTAGTTCGTCCGGACACAGACTAATATCATATGGAACTCGTACTTAAAGAAACATTTATTAATAAATTATATAATATTCTTTCAAAAGCATCTTACAAAATGTTAAGGATTAACCTCGAGGTTTTTGGTCAACAAACTTTATACATAGGATATATCAAAACTACTTTGCAAGGATAATAAAACTACCGCTGGCTAATTTTGTTTCTTCCCGTCCTAGAGTAAAGGTCTCCCGCCTACTGGTTGCCTGCATCACAAATGAGTCATGAGTAACAAGTTTACTCAGTGAGTCTAATCCCGCACCCCGACACATATAAGTAATATCCCGAGCAGTCGACACCATTTGAATGCAGTGGAAATATACTCCATAATTATTATATATATAAGGCCTATCATTCCATCGATGTGAATCATATCTTAAACATCACCTCCACAACACCCGCCATTCATTCATACGTATAATATGTATATATATACTAAACCCGGAAAACCACCAAGGCTAACCGAGCCTAGCGGGAAAAATAAATATAACCATCATCTCAATCAGATATTCGAAGATCGAACATCTAACGGTCCATGCATTTACACGGTCTCCAGGGTGCGACCTCATCATCGTGTCTTTGTGACCTTGTTCCATATCGCAAGGCCAATTCACGGTAATGCGGGAACTTTAGGGAGAGTGAGTATACAATAAGACTTCACATGATGCATACTTATATATTAGTACTTGAGAACAAGTACTAAGGCTCGGGATAAACCTAAAATAATAATTCATAATATTTCTTAAATGTTTATAATAAGTAAACACTTTAATATAGTTCAAGAGACTTTTTTTATCTATTAAGCATAATCATTTATTTTACTCAAGCAACACTAATTCATAACTCATCAGTCATCTATCTAGACTCACCTTTGAATCCATGAGATTGGCTAAGGAAGACTAGACTCGAGCTCAAGCTAATCACACTCCAATTCGGTATACTTCAGATTCAGATCGATCACATGGACGAGTCCGACTGATCTTACTACTCTCTTTGACGATCTGAATTCAAACCAAGAGACTAAATGGCTCCAAGGATCGACAGGAATGCTAGCTTAACTCCTCAACTAAGTACTGAGAGTAAACGGTTTAGTGGATGGGATCAAATGGATGCTTAAGTCTTCACTCGTCCAATGTCCTACAACAGAACAGTTCGGATCATAGGATCATCAGTCCAACAAAATAGTTCAAGGCTAAACAGTTCACTAATCTCGGTCAGTTAAGCTCTGATCCTAACAATTCATTTCAACTCAGAATAGATGAGTACGTGACAAGACCAGACAATAGACAGCTCGTCTCAGATCAGTTCAAGACAAGATAAAATCTGTTCGGTTCAGAACATTACTAATCCAACAGTTCGGTTCTGAAGAAGAAACTTAAATCAGTTCCTATTAGCTTGGTTCAGGGAATGATTTAGAAGATACGTTCAGGGAAATTTGAGACCATTATCAGCTCAGTTCAGATTAGACCCATTCAGTTTATAATAGATGAGACAACAATTCCAGCAACTGATTTATTCTGAAATAAATAAAACTGAACCGTAGAAAGCTTTAAACAAATGATCCAAAGAAACCACTTAACTAAACAAGATCCGATTCTGATCAATACATGCCTGAGGCAAGAAGATGAAACTTACCACAACAACTGACAACATAAGAACTCAGATGATCCTCCCCTTTAAATTGAACTAGCGGCTTAACTGTTTTAAAAACAGAAATAAATCTGTTCATCACAAAGACAAAATATAGTCTAGGGTTTTCTATGGATACTTCACCTTTTGATCTTCTACACAGAAAGGAACTAAGCTATAGGATGTAAGAGAGTCGTCTAAGGTATTGATTTTCTCTGATTTTTCTCCCACTTTTTTTCTCCTATCTCGCTCTTTTTCTCTCTGAAATTTTTTGTCTTTGTTTCAGCAACAAAACGACCAAAGCAGCTGGAGGAGGGGTTAAATATTAGCTGTGGTTAATTCACCTGAGGGTTTATCTCATTACTAAGCTTGGCTGAGAGGAGGCAGCTGGCGTCCTGCTTCAGCAGACATAGCCACAAAGCTTCTCACGCTTTCCCTCTTTTGAAGTAAGGTCATTTCCTTCGCATGAAGAAACTCCAGCAGCTTTTGCATCTCACATGACTTTTAATGTAGCAAGTAGGCAGGAAGGTGCAAGTAACATGTCAAGTTCAGGAAGGAAGCAAGCAGGCTAGAAGGTGCAAGGCATGTGACGGTTCAAGAATAATTTTATGAGTTTTGTCGATATTTTTCGGACAGTTTGAATTAAATGTTTCCCATCCTTCGAATCTCGTCCTTCTTTCGACTATGCTCGTCCATCTTAATAAAACTCAACTATAATAGTTAACACTCTACCAAAAATCTCAATGGGAGGCCTTTCGACCACACGACAGTCCCATCAAGACGTTAATTCACTGGGTCGATTTAATTTTAAATCTGATTGTCCAATCTTCAAACTGATCTTACTAAATTTTTGACCAAAATTATATCCGCTCGTGAGGGTTATTACAAACCACCTCTTAGCTTCAACACTGACCCTTGTTTCCGTTATAGATTCTTCTGTAATGTATATTTCGTTTTTTTTTTCTATTTAATTACAACTTCATTTGTTATCATATATATTTTCTACTGCGTTGTATATTTTATGGTTCTCATTTGAAGGCATAATTTTTTTTATCCGTTCAACATTCGTACATATCTACTTGGGATTTGTGTCTTTCTCTTAAAAATCAAATGTGCTGGCTGCACAATCCCCTGAAATTTTCAAACTCCATACAACAACAAGTTTCTCAACTTCATACACTAAGAAATAACAAGCAAGGAAAATTGCATTTTAAACTATTAAGGTGTTTACACTCAATTTGAAAATCGAGTATAACTAATATATTGCATTTTAAAAACCGTGTTAACAAATTTAATTTATTCCAACCAAAAAAATCTCAATCTTCTTCATTAGCAAGAACTTCATATCTTTGGTGTTGGTTTTGATTCTTTTGTTTCTAATACTCGGCCATCAGATTGAATGGTGATTTGAAATTAGTTTGAAATAGATAGTTAGAGTGGAATTTTAATGCATTCAATATTTTAGAAAAAAATAGAGTAGGTTGCAAAATTTGGAAGATGTTAGTGAAGTCAACCAAAATTTCATCATCTTATTATCTTATCAAAATTTTCATTTTTACAATGATCTGACTTGATTCATAAAAATATATTAAATTATCATATCTTATTTATTATGTGAAGTTTGGGGAACGATGAGCTAAACTAACATGGGTCGTTAGCTGGCCCAAATCCAGCATGCTAGAAACATATTAGCAAAACAAATTAGCTAAATGGGCTTTGGGTGTTAATGAATAAGCCCAATACTGCCAGTGGTTATAAAGGGTTATGATGGAGGAGATCAAAACCAGTGTAAGAATCTCTAACGACCATCGCCTTCTTCATTCACCTGAAGTGAGAGAGAGAGAGAGAGAGAGAGAGAGAGAGAGAGAGAGAGAGAGAGAGAGAGAGAGAGAAGAGAGAGAGAGAGAGAGAGAGAGAGAGAGAGGAGAGAGAGAGAGAGAGAGAGAGAGAGAGAGAGAGAGAGAGAGAGAGAGAGAGAGAGAGAGAGAGAGAGAGAGAGAGAGAGAGAGAGAGAGAGAGAGAGAGAGAGAGGAGAGAGAGAGAGAGAGAGAGAGAGAGAGAGAGAGAGAGAGAGAGAGAGAGAGAGAGAGAGAGAGAGAGAGAGAGAGAGAGAGAGAGAGAGAGGGGAGAGAGAGAGAGAGAGGGGAGAGAGAGAGAGAGAGAGAGAGAGAGAGAGAGAGAGAGAGAGAGAGAGAGAGAGAGAGAGAGAGAGAGAGAGAGAGAGAGAGAGAGAGAGAGAGCTAAAGTACATTGGCATCTTCTACAATTAATTGGTATTTGGGCTCGGTTTGAGCATCTAAAGGATTCGAAGACAGTTCAAAGGAAAGAAGGATTAGATCGAACTCTATCTGTGGGAAAGAAGACCAGGATACAACGTGTCTAAAGAAAGGAAGCATTAATCAAGGATCCTATTGATCAAGAAGGGAGTACTTCTATCTTGATGAAAATCAATTGGAGTACTACATATCAAGGCTAATATGACGGTAGACTATTATGTGTTGTTGGTGAACTTGTGTTTTGTTATACAGATTCATAGCAATAAGGATGGATCCTACACCATGAAGATTTGAAATCGAGAAGTTCAATGCGAAGGGAGGCTTCGGACTATGGAAGTTCAAGATGTTAGCACAACTGGAAATACAAGGACTATTATCAGTTCTTGATGATAAATATGCCTCAACAACATATCCAACTAAGGTTGAAGACGGTACTGAGATAAAGAAATAATCAAAGAGGTCTAAAATGGATCTATGAGTCATGAGCTTGTTCAGAACATGCCTAAGTGATGTAGTGTTGAGGAAGATCATGCAGGAAACCATAATTTTGGGGATGTGGAAAGCAATCAAGAAAGACTACCAGACTAGTTCCTTGCCTAAAAGATCTATTTGAAGAAGATGGAGGATGATAAGACCATGGAAGAAACCTTTGATATATTGCTAAAGTTGATTGATGACTTAGCACACATCAAGATAAGCATCTCAGATGAAAATCAGGACATACAGTTACTATCAAGACTCCCACCAGTATATGAACCATTAGTGCACACATTGGAATATGGTACAGGAAAGGACACACTCAAAGTCAGTGAAATAATGACATCAACTTACTCCAAGGAGGTGGAGTTAAAACAGAAAGATTGGTGTCAAATGGAATGCAGTCAGAAAGTTTATACATCGAGGCTAGAGGAAGATCAGGGAACAACAAACCTTGGCACAAAAAAATCTAAAGGCAGATTCAGGTTTAAATCGAGAGGGAAGTTTACAGGGAAACAAAATAAAGCTTGTTAGATCTGCGGCAGTGAAGCACATTGGAAAAGAGATTTTCCATAAAGGAAGAAGAACCCTCAATATACTAAACCAAGCAACTCAGAAAACATGGCAGTAAATTTATGAGGACCTACGGCTCTAAATGCAAGCTTATTTTTTTACGAGGATGAATGGGTTCTTGATTTCAGTTTCACTTTTCATATAACTCCAATGAAAGACTTGCAATCTGAAATGGGAGAAAATAACTATAGACAGCAATGATGGGTCATTTGTCACCTTAAGCGAAGTAAGATACATGCAAAAGATGGGGAGGAGCGTAATATTATACGAACAATTGGAACAGTCATGTTGCATCTACAGTGGAAAAGACTATCAACTTGTGTTATAAAAGGGAGAGAAGAAGGTCTTAACAGGGAAATATGCTAATGGCCTTAACTATCTCCAAGGAACAGTAAAAATGTTGAAGCAGATACAATAAAGGAGGAAATTTATCACACAAGAAAGTGGCACCCAAGATTGGCTCATATGAACATCTGATCGATGGAAACACAGTAAAGGATATGTGAAGAATGAGGAGATTGGAAAGCTCGGATTTGTGAAGTGTGTGCTACGGAAAAGTTTCATAGGAAGAGCTTTCCAAAAACCAAACACACTACCAAGGGAGTGTAAGGGTACATCCACTAGGACCTTTGGGGCTCACCAAACACAACACTGAGCTTATCAGGGGATGATTACTTCCTAACATTTACTGTTGATTACTCTAAGAAAGTGTGGATTTATTTTCTTAAGACTAAAGATGAAGTTTTTCAAGTATTGCAAAACGGAAGCTTCTCGTAGAGAATCTTACTAGAAAGATTATTCAAATTCCTAAGGACTAGCAATGGATGGGAATTCTGCAACCAGCATATGGATAAATTTTGCAGAGACTCATGGATCAAGAGACGCAAGACATGTTTTTATACGCCTAAGCAAAATGGAATTTCAGAAAGAATGAATAAAAGCATAATGTACAAGGTTAGATCATTGATGTTGGAAATAGGCCTAGATGGAAGCTAGTGGGCAGATGCTGCTTCAGTTGTGGTGTATCTCATCAATAGATCGCCAAATTCATTGTAAGACTTGAGATTCCAAAAGAAAGGTGGATAGGAGAGAAACCAACATATGATCACTTGAGATGCTTTGGATGTATTGCATTATGTCCATCATGTGAAGGAGAAAACAAGTCCACGGGAAGCTAAAGGAATTTTATTTGGATATGCTCACAGCACTAAGGGATACATGATATGGCTTCTATAAGAACATGAGGTTGTTATAAGTAAAGATGTAGTGTTCAACAAGGAGAAACTATTCAAAGATTAAGTAAAGGGTAAGGAGAAATTAGATGAGGCTGGGAATCCGAAGACCAAGAAAGAGGTCACTTTCAAAAGAAACTTGGAAGAATTCTATATTGGAGAGAGTTCAAATGCATGTGGATCAAATACAGATGAGTCAGTACATGAATAGGATTAGAAAGGTCAGGGTCAAGGTCAGTTGGAGGCAGTAAGCAGTGATTTAGAAGTTGGTTCAGAATCAGAAGTTAATGCTGGAATGGATAATCAAAATGAGGAATTGGGCACCTATGTCTTGGAAAAGGACAGAGAAATAAGGGTTATAAGGCCACCATCAAAATTTGAGGATGCAGACTTTCTAGCTTATGCACACTGGCTAGTGCAGAGGACCTAGAACTAGAAGAACTTAAGAGCTGCAAGGAAGCTACACAGAGTAAATACTGGAAGTTATGGAATGGAGCTTCAAATGAAGAAATCAAATCTCTAGAGAATAATCACACTTGGGATTACTCGGAAAGGCCTAAAGATCACAAAGTCATAAGTTGTAAATGGATATAAAAACTCAAGCCAGGAATTCCCGGAGTGGATCAACCAAGGTACTAGACTAGGCTGGTGGCTAAAGGGTATGCTCAAGTTGAAGGGATAGATTATAATGAGGTGTTATCCCCCGTGGTAAAACATCTATCAATTAGACTTCTACTATATGCATTGGTTCAGGTTAAATTGGATTTGGAACAACTTGATGTTAAATTGGATTTTTTTCACGGAGTATTAAAGGAAAGAGTTTACATGGAACAATTAGAGGGTTATGTTAAGAAAGGGAAGGTGAAGATGGTTTGCTTGCTTAGAAAATCGCTCTACGGCTTAAAGCAGTCTCCAAGGGAATTGAACCACATGTTCCATACATTATTGGTTAAGCAAGGATGCCTAAGGAGAAAATATGACCAGTGTGTGCACTTAAAGGGATCAAAAGTTGTAGAGATGGTACACCTTTTAACTTACGTCGAGGATATGTTAATTGCATCTAGAATCATGAGTAATTTCAGAATTTGAAGGATCAGCTAAGCTCAGAATTCTAAATGAAGGATCTAGGGCCCATCTAGAAGGATTCTAGGGATGGATATTATCAGAAACAGATCTAAAGATACACTGCTTCTCTCACAGAACGAGTATCTTACCAAAGTCTAGAATTTTGCCATGTGGAATTGCAGAACAGTGAGAACACTGCTTGGTTCCCAGTTTAAACTACAAGCCCTAACTAAGGATCAAGAGATATTTGAAGCAAGATAGATGCAGGACATACCTTACTCCAATGCGGTAAGGAGCTTGATGCACACCATGGTGGGATCCAGACCAGACCTTGCGTACAAATTTGGATTGGTGTGCAGGTACAACAGAAAACTTACAACAAAGCATTGGTTAGCAGCCAAATGGATCATGAGATATATAAAAATAGCTTGGGACTGAACTTAACTTTTATAAGGGGTTAAGACTTCAACATCAGAGACTACTGTGATTCTGACTACGGCTCTGATTTGGACATGAGTAGGTTTATCACGGGTTACGTCTACATGGTTAGGGGCAAGACGGTAAGCTGTAGATACTCATTGCAAAAGGTGGTTGCCTTGTCAACAACAGAATTAGAATACATGGAGTTATCAGATGCAATTAGAGAAGGAATATGGTTATAGGAAATGAAGCTAAAGAAACAATATAGGTCAATTGTGATTCTCAAGGCGCTATCTACTTAGTAAACAACTTTGTCTAAAGAGAAAAGACTAAACTTATTGCTCCCAAGTAAATCTTTATCAGGGAGGTCATGGCAGATGGAATAATGAAGGTTATAAGGATTCACACATCAGTCAATCCGGCTGATATGTTAATGAAGACATTACCTGGAGAGAATTTTGAGGGTTGCTTGGCGAAGCTGAGCATTGTTGAAGCCTAAAGAAGTTTGGCGGCGGTCATCTTTGGAACTGAGAAGTCGGCTAAAGGATTGTATAAGTCTCGGAAGTCAGATAGAAAAGAGGGTGAATAATATAAAGTAGGTCGAAGATGAAGTGGGTTCAAAGTGAGAAGAAAAGAACATGCATCGAGTTTTGTCGGAGGAAAGTGACAGAGACTTTCGGTGTTCTTGAAATAGGGTTGCTTAGTCGACTCTAGAGAGCTCAACTGGATCGACTCACCAAGGTGTACATTATCAAGTGTGGAGAGAGATGAGCTGAAATAAGCTGGGCCGTTATTGAGTTGTGGTGGCCCAAATTCAGCAGACCTGAAACAAAAATGAATCAAGTTAGCTAAATGGGCTTTGGGAGTTAATGAAGAAGCAAAATAGTCACATAGGTTATAAAGGGGTGCGAAGCTGGAAATCAATGAAAATCAAAACCCGTAACAACCTCTAATGGCCATCATCTTCTTCATTGACATGAGAGAGAGAGAGAGAGAGAGAGAGAGAGAGAGAGAGAGAGAGAGAGAGAGAGAGAGAGAGAGAGAGAGAGAGAGAGAGAGAGAGAGAGAGAGAGAGAGAGAGAGAGAGAGAGAGAGAGAGAGAGAGAGAGAGAGAGAGAGAGAGAGAGAGAGAGAGAGAGAGAGAGAGAGAGAGAGAGAGAGAGAGAGAGAGAGAGAGAGAGAGCTAACGTACACCAGATTTTCTAACTTGTTATTTTTAATTTAAAGATTGTACATTGTATTTACAAAGTTGTGATTTATTTGATAGTTTAACTTAATCGATTGAAAATATCTTCTTATAAGTCTCATCGGATATTGTTTATAAAATATGCAAATAATTTTGAAATATAAGTTGCCTAAATTATTGGTAGTCGATATAATTGTTCGCGGAGCATCTTACACAAATCTTTTCTATTAAAAGAGAAGTACAATTTTTATCTACCATAAAAAAGTTATATTGGTCTATTTCAACAATTACATCTATTTGATTATTACATTAATCTATTAAAAATAAAACATTTCAAATATTTTTAATAATTATTAGAATACTATTAATAATCAGTTATAATAAAATCTGTTTTAGAAAATCTAACAAGATATTACAAAGATTTTTAAATATTTTTAAATGAATTCATTCATTATTTTAGTAATTATTAATATAATATTATTATAAATAAAAATTTATTATAAAAACAAAATATGCTATTTTTAGAGATTTTATAAGTATAATTTATAAATTATAATAAATTAGAATTAATATATGAATGAAATATAAAAAATTATCCACACGGATGTGCGGGTCAAAATCTAGTGGCACTTTATTAGAAATGCTAAAATTGCTAAGTAAAAAGTGACCAATAATATTTTCGTTAAAACTTATCTACGTGAATGACAAACATATTTTATGTATAGTTTTAGATATCATTAATTGAACCAATTTTCAAAAGACAAATTTACCTTTACTGAAATGTTTAGTTGTAATGTTAATTTGAATGACCAATTGTATAATATTCCACATAAATTCAATGCTAATCTTTTAGCGTACATTTCGTTTTAATAGATTAGATGGTTGTGGAAACACATATTTCATGTTCTGCAGTATTGCAGCAGACTCAATCAAGGTAACGATTAATGAATACCAGTAGAAGCAAGCCTAAGCTAATGGAGAAACCTTCATCGAGTTAGGAATCCTGATTATAGTAACAAGGAACCAGCACTTGCAAATTATATGTGGCAAGACTTCCTCCATGATTTCTCCTTGGCCCATTCATCATTTCTGTGAAGTTTTTTCAAAGAGTGATATCACATTATGTAACAAATTATCATTTCCTTAAGTTTTTGCTGGAAATAAATAAAAGGTAGATATTATTCACTTAGAAAACGAAAGGACGTTGGAAACTATAAATATTGAGAAATCAACAATTAAATGTCTTTTAGAAAACATTTTACTGATATGAGGCACATCAAAGAAAATACAAATCCCTGACATGTTACTTGAATAAACATTACAATTTTTTAGTTATAACACATGTGATCACCAAAATGATACTTAGAATTCTTAGAAACATATGTTGGTACATCTAAATATATACTATTTTTTTATAAACTAACCATAAAATTAATTATTAATGTTCTTCATTTTTTATTTCAATAAAACTACATAATAATTTAGTTTAGTTAAATATATATTACCATCAATGATTTTGAATAAGAGAGTTTTGATTAAATTTTTTATAACCTCTATTCTTTTTTATATATTATAAAAAATTAAAAACCACATTAACCATATAATAAAAATTTAGATTTTATTTTATATTTAGTTTTTTTTTAAAATACTATAAATTACTAAAAACTTTAAAATCCCACGTAAAATATTTTGTGACCAATAGTATAAATTTTTTATTATAACAAGATACAACTGATTATAAAACCACATGAGTAGGAAGTATCATTTAATAGATATTTAAATTAATATATATATATATATATATTAATAACTTTTAAAAATAATAATAAGCATGGAATGATAAGCTCTTCAAAGGGGTAGATATAGACCCGTTTGAACTGATAAAATATGCAGAAGGAGAATCAACGCATGATTTACGGCAAATGAACAAAGTCCGGATTTGATCCAAACTTCAGTAGCCTTACACTTAGATAACAGATGTTTGGTAGATGGCTCTTAGACCTCTTCTCGATCTTTAGTGAATGTGGATGGATGTGGCTAAACAACACTGGACAGACACAGCTAATGGGCATGAGAAACCAAAGACGAAGAGAACCCACACTGCATATAAAGCTGAAAACATTACGTTGGCAATGAAAAACATGATAAATTAATCACCATGTCAGCACTTTGGGATGGACTGTAAAGATTTGATAGTGATATTAAGGGATCCTTAGGCATGGCCGAATTTCTCGAAAGAGTTGGAGGAGATACAAGCACAAAAGAGAAGGTTTCAAAATTTTAGGATATGTTATATTCTTCAGGAACAAAATGGAACTGTAGATTTTTAGCTAGATCTGCTCGCTCTTTTCGTAGAAATGTTTATTTTGTTGGTTGTTCTATTCTGATTTGGTTACTCATAATAGAATGGTCTTTTGATGTAATTTTTTTTTAAAATAAATAATTTATCAAAAACAGAAAACAAATAAAAAAAGTTAAAATAGATTAATCAGTGACCGTTTATTACATTTGTTAGGGGTTGGAACAAGCCGAGTATTGGATATTTTTGGTATACTTAGTATTCGACTTGGCTTGTACGAGTAGTAAAATTTTGGACTTTACTTGGTTTGCTAAAAATGAGTATTTGCAGTTTCAAGTACTTGCAAAAAATGACGGACTTGCAAGTTAGTTGCTTTTTTCTTACTTGTAAATTACTTGATAATTATTGGCAAACTACTTCATAATTCTTTGGAATTTAAAGATAAATAACTTTGCTATATATAAATAATTGTTATTGTTTTCATGTATTTTAGTCAATTTGAAAAATAGAATATATAAGAAAGAGAAAATTACAAGATAGTTATATTAATATATATATATATATATATATATCTCACTTGAGTTTGATTCACTAACGAAAATGGGAAAATTAACAAATTATTTTATTATGATTTAGGAAAATATATCTTTGTTCGTTAACAAAAAGAATAACGAACCAAACAATGAAAAATAATTAATTTATTTTATATTTGATATTAATCTTCTATTTGAAATTAATTTAAATAGATTATTTGAAACTCGACTTGGTTAGAACAAGTACTCGAAATATTGTGTGCCGATTAAATAGTGAATAGAAGGCAAGTAACAAGTAATTGTGATCACTCATAAATGCAATACATAAATTTTAAGGCTTTTTGGAAATATAACTCAAATTAAAACACAAAACTAACCCATGATTTATTTGGAACTTACATTTGTCCTATTCACATCAGAAATTCGGATTATTCACGAAAATGCCATTAATTTTTCTTTTTGTTCTTTTTCAAAAATAAGTATTTTACTCTATTATCCTCATCTTCATCAAGTATTTACAATATTTTCATTGCCATCAATACACCAACCACCATGAACAAGCAATTTGAAGCTCTTAATGCATATAAAAATCGTTTTCCAATCCTCATATATTATTTCTTATGCTCAAAACTATATCTTTGTTACTTTCTCTCTATATTCATCAAAAAAAACCCAAGATTTGATTATAAACTTTGTAAGTTTCAAACTCATGATTTTTGATCATTAACAAATTGATTTGTTTCGTGGTGAAATTTTTTGTGCGAGGAGAAGCTAATTAAGTTATCTCATTGGTTGAAAGTATGAAATTGATTTTTTTTCCAGATATGTTTGTCACAAGACTTCGTGTAAGTCTTCTGGTCGTAGAGGACTTATACAGAAGTCTTTTGGTCAATGCAGATGTTACTTTTGCAATTGAATTTATGTGTGTTTTCTGGAGATGACTTCTCTGGAAGTCTTCTAACTTTCCTTTGTTAGCAAAAGAAATCTCGAATGCTCACAGAATCTCATCATTTGTGGATTGTAGATTCAAGAGAAACAACCATATGTTTAGAAACTAATAATCATTTGTAGAGTACCAAAGGGTACCTAAAAACAACAAATACAAGATGTTTGTATGTGTGAAATAATTTTAAGGTTGTCATACTAGGTATCGAGACTTGCCAGCTAAGTATGGGTTTCATGAATTCCCTCATATAATATAATAGCTTGTATATTTTTCTTTGGCTTTACTTAACTTAGGATCTGGTTAAGTTTGTGATATATCTATATATATATATATATATATATATATATATATATATAATATTTAAACACTTTTCTTAGGCAAGTATTCTTTTGTTTTAGCTATGCTTGTGATGGTTTCAATGTATATGACTGTACCACCATCATTACTGGTAGTAATGTTGAGCATGTTTTTCAGATGTCAAAGTTTTTGAATTAGTCACATTGGTGTTGTTCAATTAAATAAATTGGCTAGAGAAAGCCTTCTTGGTTACTCACCCGAATTGATCTTGACTCATGTGAGATGTTTAGATGGAAAGACAATAGTGAAGCCATTTGAAAAAGCAATGAGAGCAGAATTTCTATTGAAATGATTTCATTTAGACATTTGTGGTCCGATGAATGTGAGTGTGAAGCATAATGCCTCATATTTCATTATTTTAATAGAATAATTCATTGGATTAACATGTATGCATCCAGTTTCTCACAAATTAGAATAGTTAGTGTGCTCTAGACGATGTATCACTTTGATTGAAATCAGTTGGAGAGGATAATCAAATGTTGTAGAACTAATTGAGGAGAGGGTACCTATCTTAAAAATTTGAGAAAGTTTGAGATGAAAATGATATTGTTAGAGAAATGAAGTCCCCTCACTTCTTAAGTTGGTTAAGTGTATGATGGCACACGTAAACCTTCCGATTTTGTATTGGGATGGTGCACTAATAACTGCTCTTATGCATTTAACCATGTGCCTTCTTAGTCTATTACTTCCAGTCCTTATAAATTTGGACGAAAAAGAAGCATGATATAATGCATTTGAGACCTTTGGGGTTTCTAGCAATTGTTCATGATACTTCACATCCTCATGTAAAATTGGGTTCTAGAGGAAAGAAGTGTATCTCCATTAGATACTTTGAGCATTTAAAGGTTATGTGCTGATCGAATAATTAAATGGAAGCATAATAGAAATCGGATTACAAGATGTGATATTATTGAAATTTTATTTTTCTAAAAAGGTAAGAGATTAAAGGCAAGAGATCCATCTTGAAGAGAGTGAGCCAACTAGTGTTTCTTTTACTAACCAATATCTGGAAGTTGATGAAAGTTCTTGCAAACTATCACAACTTAGTGGGAGAGAAACATTGGTTAATAGCTCAACTGAATAGAGCAGTGCAATTGGACAATTACTAGAATTTATGAAGGTAAATCAAGTTTGGGACTTAGTTGATCTTCCGCTGTGATTGGAAATAAATGAGTTTTTAATATCAAAAGAAAGGCGGATAGATATATAGATAAGTATAAGGCTCTCTTGGTAGAAAAGGATAAAGCTAACAAGAGGGTAAAGATTATGAGGTAAATTTGTCACATGTAGTGAGATTTACTTTTATTTTCCTTATTCTATCCCTGTTGTCGGATTAGATTTAAAATTACATAAAATAGACGTTAAGACTAAACTTTCTTAACGAGGAAAAGAGTAAAAGAAGAAATTTACATGGAACAACATACTAGTTTTGTTGAAAAGGTGAGGAGCGCAAAGTTTGCAATCTTTGTTGTTTCATACAAAATTTAAGAAATCTTCTTGGCAGTGTTACATTTTTTTTCATAACTTATAACATCTTATGAATTTACTATGATTAGTAAAAACCACTGCGTCTATGTCAAGAACACTAGACAATCTCTTGTAATTTTATCTACATATGTCGACAACATCTTGTTGGCTGGAAATGACATGAAGTTTCTGACTACCCTTAAGAAATGGTTATCATCTCATTTGGAGTGAACTACATGGGATATATTAACTATGTTCTTGGTGTTAAGATATACAATCACAGAGTCATACATTTGTATAATCTTTGAAATGTATAAGATACTTCATAATAATCCCATTGAAACTATAGTCACAGAATGTGAAGCCCTAAGCCTTAAGATGTACTTCATACTGAAGATGAGAAAAATGATATGGAAAAGTCTCATACTCTAGTGATATAGGCAGTTTAATGTATGTTATGATGTGCATCTAGCCTAATATTTGTTATGCAGTTGACTTGGTAAGGTGCACCAGTCACAGCCCATAAATAAATATTGGATGGTAGTGAAAAGGATCCTCATATACCTAAGGGGGACAATAGACTATTCATTGTGCTATCAAGGAAGTGATTTACGCTTAACATGATATACATATGCTGATTAGGATAGCGATCTGTATAAGGGTATATCAACTTAAGAATATGCCTTCTTGTTGAGTAATGGTGTGATTACAAAGGATAGTAAGAAGTGAAATTGTAGAACTTCATTAGGATGAAGACTCAGTCTACTGCATATTCAGCATCAATTTGTGAAATTGTATGGCTGATGAGGTTTTAACATATCGTACAAGGCAGAAGTCTTCCAGAATTTTATTCCGAGATTCTTGTCAAACTTTGCTTATCACAGAAGACTTCCGTGCAAGTCTTCTGCCGAAACACTTCCATGTAAGTCGTCCGCCGAAAGACTTCCATGTAAGTCGTCTGCCGAAAGACTTACATGGAATTCGTCTAATTAAAATTAAAGATTTAATTTTTATTTTTCAATTGCAATAGTAGCATGAGAAATTACTTGAAAGTCATCTAATTAAATATAATATTTAAGTTCTATTTTTCTGGTGGAAGACTTCCATGTAAGTCTTCTAGAAAAATTTAAATTTTTGACACAATTCGGTCAATTGCAAAACTAACTTATTTATCCTATAATATTTACCAAGAAGTCTTCTCTAGTATTTTTGATTTTTTTTTTTCAAAATCAAAAGTAAACCAATATTTACAAAGGAAAACATCGAAAGAAGTCTGATGTATAGTAGACTTCTCTTAAAATCTTCCTTTATAAATTTTCAATTGCAAAAATGACTTAAATGGAAGACTTCCAAAAAGTCTTCTGAACGACTTCCGTGGAAGTCTTCTGGATGACTTCCGTGGAAGTCTTCTACGTTAAAGTTTAGTAAACTTTCATTTTATCTATATCTATAAAGAATTTTTAACATATTCTTGTTAATTCACATATATTAGTTGATATTGGGGTTCATGAATAAAATTCATAACTTAGTTGGTTTTAATTATGAGTTACTCACATTCATGTTTATTAATGTTTCTAGCTAATCCGAAAAGACTCCAGTGGAAGTCTTCTACGTGAGTTTTTGTAAACTTGTTAAGTAACTCTAATATATGTTTTCAACTTTCAAAAGTGTTAAGTAATTTCAAGAATATCAAGTAATATGGTTTGATGTGTCTTCTTAGATCATAAGATATACTTTTCAACTTTCATGAAATTTAAAATTTCAATTCACTCAAAATTTGAGTTTCATGCTTAAATTTTAATTTCCCGCTTATATTTCAATTTCCCGCTTTAAATTTAAGTCTTCTAAGAAGTTTTCCCAGAACTTCCCAGAAGTCTTCTAGAATACTTCCGAGAGGACTTCTAGTGAATTGTTATAAACTTATGTAATGTTTGATATTTTGTGAATTTGAGTAAGTTTTCTTGAGAAGTCTTATCTCTTATTTGTAGTAAATTTGACTAATTTTTGTATTATTGTATTTTACTATTGAAGTTGTATCAATAACTTCAAAAATGTCAAGTACTTTTGGCAAGTCATGAACACATTTACCAAAATAATTCATTAATATCTCTTTAAATTTACAATAAAATTCACAATTAAAAGAGTACACCTACAAATCATAAAATAGACCATAAAAAAATTATTATAGATCATTTCTCCACAAACAAAATCTTGGACTCCAGTTGACATGGGAGAAAACTCCATCAGAGGACTTCCAGGAAGTCTTCTAGAAAACTTCCGAGAAGACTTCTAAAGTCTAACTCAGATCTGAAAAATCTGCAAATCTAAAAACATTGAAATGAATTTAAAAGAGAAAATGAGTGGAAGATGAAATAGGTATACTTGCAAAACAAGATTAATTAGTGAGAAAGACGTTAGGAAAAAAATGGTAAATTGATATAAAATTTAGTGTTTTCAAGTTCAAAGATACTTAAGAGATATTGGAGAGTTTTAGTAGGGAAAGAGTTTTAAGCAACCAAATACTTAATAAAACTCCACCATGAAACTTATCAAAACGCTCAGATCTGCTATGAAAGAGAATATATGGGAGAAAACTCCACCAGAAGATTTCTAGTAAGTCTTCTAGTACATTAAATATTAGAAGACTTAACTTTGTTTCATATCTAAAAAACCTGCATATATATATTCATTCAAATGGCTTCAAAACATTGAAAAGCTACAAAAATAAAGTAAAAACTTAAATAACAAAAATAGTTTTCAAAAGGTAAGAGCTTTAAGCAACAAGAGGTTACCAAATGAAAAAAAAAATATAATTTATAGATCTACCTTTAAAAGAGAAAAAGATGAGAACCATGTAATGAAAAACCTGCAAAAGCAAATAAATCAGTGAGAAAGACATGAGATAAAAATGAGAAATTGATATAAAGATTGGTGTTTTTAAGTTTAAAGAGATTAAAGAGAGGTTGGAGAGTTTTAGAATGAGAAATATTACATTTTTGTTACAGCCATTTGAGTGGAAGAGAGAATGTGTAAATTTTTCTTTATATAAGGACACAAAAATTTCAATAAAATTAAATATTTTCGATTCAGAAGACTTTTAAGTAATTCTTCTAATAGAAGACCTCCTAGAAGACTTATTTGAAAGTCTTCTAGTCCATAAATTTACTATTCACCCTCAAGACTTCTGTGGATGTCTTCTAGTGCATTATTTGTTGGAAGACTTAAGTCACCTAAACCATAAACTCAAAATAACCAACTAACTAGCTAGAAACAAATACTTCATAAAAAATAAAATCAATTTTAAAAGTATTTAATATACACAAAAAATTAATCTTTTAAAAAAATATAGCTTCCAAAATCTAACTCTAAGAATACATATAATACTACAACATATGTTACCAAAATCAACTTTAACAATGTTTAATATACACAAAATTAAACACATATATGTTAATTCAATTTTACTAGAACTTAGTTTATACAATTTACAAATGTTTATAATTACATGATTTTTAATTTTTTTCCACATCAAAATATTTTTTATACAATTTATAAAGTATTTTTAAGATCTACTATACGAGAAGACTCCCTGAAAGTTTTCCAGAAGACTTACAGAACCTCAAAAGACTTTACGGGATTATATTCGTAAAAATGAATTATGACTTTTTTTGTTTGGTCATAAGGGGTTGATTGTTATTTCACTAGCCTTTTGGATTACTTTGCATTTGATTTAAGTTTGGGTATATTTTTGAGGTTAAAATCAAGTTTTGAGTCATATTTGGTAAATTTCCCTAAATTTTAATAAACTAATGAAATAGATACCAATTATTTAATAAACCAAATAACATGACAAGTAAATAATAACAAGTAACGAGTCAAATAGTTAAAAAATAAAAAAGAACTTGATGCGTATCTTGTACTTTAGAATAATAAAATCCATTTACTTGTTACTCGATTTGATTGTAACAATTACTTTTTTTTAAAACAAAACCAAGTCAAAATACCAAGTATATAAATTGGGTATAAAGCATTTATGCCCGGCCCTAATATTTGGTATAACATGGAAGTAAAGAGTGATGAAATATATAAGTAAAAACCGGGAAAAAGGCCAATTTCAACCCCAACAATTTCAGTCGTGCCAAATACGACCCGAACAAATCGTCAGTGCCAAATACGACCTCATTTTAATTATAATTCAAAAAACCTATATGAACTTCTCAAAACGTGCTTAAAACTACATTGACTATAACAAAAGTTAGTCAACTGTTAACAAGAGAAAATAATATCACTTTGATTTAATTTATTTTTAAATATGTTCATTCTAGGACTTGAACTCATACCTTAATATCCTTTCTGAGGAGCACACAAACCACTAGACTAAATTATTATTTAAAAAAAAATATTACAAATTTGAAATTATATAAAATGTTATACTTCTTAATCTTATCCAATTTAAAATTTTGGCGATGATTGTTTCTGATTTATATCTTTATAATTACATTAACATATTTTTTACTTATCATATATTTAATAAATTTATATCTTACTAAAATATAAATAATAAAATATTTATAATTATATGACATTAAATATAATTCAAGCTTTGAATCTATTTATAAACTTTTATTATATAAAATATTTTTAATTTTTAAACTTAAGTGAAATTTTTTATTTTTGAAAGTTAATATTATATATTTGTGATATTTTTTTCAAAATGTTAAGAGGCCTTTTACCTTTATTTCACAAAAATATTTTGTTCAAAATATTAGACATATTAAAAAATAACTAAAATATATAAAAACATAAAATATAAAGTATATTATATTAATTTTGAAAATTAACATTAAAGTTTTAATTTTTTAAAAAATTTATATAGTTTTTTAGTAGATAATTTCAAATTTTTAAGTACAATTAATTTCATATAAGTATAAATCTTTTATTATTTATATTTTAGTTTAATATAAGTTTATTAAATATATGACAATTAAAAACATGTTAATGTATTTATATAAATCAGAAATAATCAGTACCAATATTTTAATTGGATAAGATGAATAAGTATAGTAATATATAGAATTTCAAATTTATAATAATATTTTAAATTTTCTTTTAGTCTAATGGTTAGTGTGCCCCTTTAAAGATTATCAAGACATGGGTTCGAGTCTTGGAATGAATGTAGATTAAAACGACATCATTTTATCTTGTTAACGGTATTCTAACTTTTATTAGAATCAATGTAGATTTAGGCACGTTTTAAGAGGTTTGGGTATGTTTTTTAAATTATAATTTTGTTGAGGTCGTATTTGGCACTGACTTTTTGTTCGGGTCGTATTTGGCACGACTGAAATTGTTGGGGTCAAAATTGGCCATTTTCCCGGTAAAAACCATATGTTTTGATAGTTCATGGTCCCCACCGATACATTGGAACACCATCACTTTCTTTAGTAATGAGTGTGTATTTCAAAGCGGTTTTCCAAAACTAAAGTAAAAGTAAATAAATAAAGTGTGCGGTATTAAGGGTGAGTAAAAGTAAAACCACAAATTAGCTGTTTAATCAGTGGACAATGGACCGCTGTCCAAAATGTGACAGAAGCAAATAACCAGCGAATTTTTAAATTACGCACTAGACAGAGTTTTTATATGTTAATGTTTCACTAGAGCTGGATTTGCGATCCCGATCGGAATTAGCTTTTACCTTTTCTATAAATTATTTAATAATATTTTTAAATATATATATATATATATATATATATATATATATATATATATATATATATATAGAGAGAGAGAGAGGGAGGTTATTTAGCTACTTTTAGGTTTCTTTGAACCTATTTGGACTCAGAAGAATTCAATTGAATCTCGTCCAAAAATTTATAATATCCAAACAAAGTTTAATTTTAAAATCCAAAAAATCCGATACCAAAAAACAATATATGTCCGAACATGTACCTGAATGTCCATATTTAACTGATTATGTAAGAAAAAAATTATTTTTTTTGTTAACTAGTTTGAATTCTTATACTAATGAAACAATTTCATTCAAACATGTGAAATTATTATAATTAACAGATAAAATAAATTACGTCAAATTGTTATGGTAAATACAATAATGAAGTAGTTTGAAAGAGTAAAAAGAAAATATCAAAATTATAATAAAACACCTAAAAGAAGTATGTTATGTTTTATATTTTTATAATAAATGCTGTCAAGTTATTTGGAAAGAAACAATTAATAAAGTAATTAAGATAAATGAAAACAAGGAAAGAAAAAATGTAATAACTTTATTGAAATAAGTTTAGTTATATTTTGTATTTTAATAATATAAGTAAACACAACATTGAAATAAAACTCATGCAATTTTATACTTCCCAATTTTACTATTAAAACCAAACTAAAACAAACAAACATCGATCTAAATTGTGTATACCCGGATAATTTTTATAAAAAAATCCAATCAAAATTTTATCATATATTTCAAAAAATATATATATATATATATATATATATATATATATATAATATTTAAATTCAAATGAAAATATCTATGTATTCAAAATATGGTTATATCTAAAAACTATTGGTTATAAATAATATATATGTATATATATAATATTTTAATTCAAATGAAAATATCTATGTATTTAAAATATTGTTATATCTAAAAATATTGGTGAATAAATATCTATAACATAATTTATAAACTGAATATTTTGTCTGATATTCAAATTAATTTGATTGATTATATTTCAGAATATTAGATGTTAATATACATACATATATCAATTTTTATTTCAAAAAATTTAACTAAAAATATTTTAAGTTTGTATTTTTTATTTCAAAATAAATTTAGGAGTTAAATTTATATTAACAAGAATATAAATTTTTGAATTAGAATTTTTATTTAAATTAATTTTAATATTTAAAATATTTAAAAGGAAAAATATTATTACATTAGCAATAAGTAAACAAATTTAGTTTATAATCATAGTAATATAATTATTTTACATTCTTTTTTTATTAAACCCGCGCTATTTTTTTTATCAAACTGTACTACTTTTTTTATCAAAACCGCATTATTCTTTCAATCAAAAAAAGAACGTAAAAGAATTCCATGAAAATTCACTTGCCAATAACCCCCTTTAGAAACAATTGACTTTGAAAAGATTTAGATATATTTTAACCGTTTGATTTAAAATGTAGATTTGCAGTGTAGTATAAAGTATAATTTCACTATATGTTTTAACAGTTCCCTATTAGCTTTTTATTTCCACCAATTTCATATTATTAGTTTACTAAACATAAAAAATGGTAGTTGTCACTTTTACAAAAAAAAAAAAAACAGAAACACACCCATATGAGATTGAAATTAAATATACTCTATTAATTTAGATTCCTACTTTTTATCCACTATACACACGTCTTAGTAGGACCATTTGATTAATTACATAATATCTATATTCATAATTTAAATATTAATAAAACATATTTAAATTTTATCTATTTTTATAACAAAATTAGTTGAAAAAAACATCTAACAAAATCTTAGTTAAAAGTTATTTTTTTATACAATAATTAATTTTGTAATTAATAATCTATATTATTAAAATAGAAATCAAGAATTCTTTCATGTGTGATTTTTGAATAGACCAAAACAAAATCTTCAACATCCATAAAAAATCAATATGGACCAAGGAGTGTAAAATGACCATTTTGTTCCTTTTAATAAGAGTAATGTTGACCATTCAAAATCTTTCCTTCTCTCTCACATACATCCCTCTCTCGCCTGGGTCCCACCAGGAATTTAATCATTTTTCTTCATTTTACTTCAACCACATTGTCATTCAAATAACACGAAAATTCACTCCCTTCACCAACCAAAGCTCTCTTCTTCAACTCTTCATCTACAAACCTTCAACACTGTTTCTTAAGGTTTTTCTACAGCTAATGACGCCTTGAAACATCACATGTGCGTCGTCCTTGGTTATGAAATCACTAGGTAAGTGTATATTCTCTCCCTCTCTTTCTCTCTTTTCTTTTCTTGTTTTTGTTTCGTTTTAGTCACATAATATGTATGTTAATGTTATGAGTCAGGTTTATTAAAGTATAAATCACAATATTGCAGAAAAAATTGTTTTTGCCTATGGTACAATTGATACAAATTTTAAGTCGAAGTTCGTTAAGAACCAGTTACGCTGGTACAACTTAAAAAAGTGAACGTAGTAATACTGGCAGAATAAGTATTGTTACATGTAAACCAGTGTAACTGGTAATACTAGTATAACCAGAATTTTAGCAATAGTAGAACTCTTATAATTGGTATAACTAATAATCGGTAATGTTGGCTTGTACTCCTTTTCAAGAACTATGGATAGTAGTGGAGCTGTGGTGATACATTTTGATCATGGTGGAGACGGGCATATTTCTACATTAGTGATGAAAGGAAGATATGAGGAGCTTACTTATTCTCACTTGGTTGATAGAATATGCAAGAAAATGAATATCGATGTAGCTGCGACAAAGCTTCAGCTGAGTTACTTTCCTCTGGTCGTGGATAATAAGAGATCTTGTTATATTTTGGATGATGAAGATGTTTTACGATATTTAATGGAGGTAGACAAGAAAAACCGGTGTAGTGTCTTGCATGTGGAGCTTTCTGAAATCGTCGCAGAAAATCAGAGTAACAAGCAGTTTTCTATGAATGAGGAAATTCCGAGTGACGCCAGAGCTAATTATGGTATGGTAAGAGTTTAGGAGTTGGAAACTGTCGTCAAAAAAAATCAGATGGGTATGAGCATGAGAAAAGCAATGGAGAAGGTGATGAAATGGATGATAAGGAGGAGTTGGCGGCTTTTACACCAGCTGAAGAAACAGTTTTCAATGTTGATTGGGATGATGGTATTGATATGAGTTTGCATCAAGAATTTGCGACTAAGAATGAAGTGAGGGATTTAGTGGACAAAGGAGTGCATTCGCATTGTTTTGAGGTTGATATATTGAAGTCGAATCTAGTTCTTTACATATTGAAATGTCGTGGGGTTGGATGCAGATGGTATTTACGAGCTGCAAAGCTGAAAAACTCAGCTTTTTCACTATCATAACATATAGAAAGATGCATATGTGTTCTCGGGGAGAGGGAAGTAAAACCAAGAGGGGGAAAGAAGCACACCAAGCTTGGTCGCATCAGTGGTGAAAGCTGATTATCCAGGCCAAATCAAGACTCTAGATTCAAAGACAGATTTGAACGTCGCTACAATGTGATTGGAAATGACAGTCAAGGTTATTTTGTCGATTTGAGCAACGGAACATGCTACTATATGTGTTTTGATATTGATTGGTATCATTGTGTGCATGCACTTGCTGCCATTATGGCGCATGGAGAAATGGCTGAACATTATTGTTCTAGGTATTACTGGATGGAGTAGTGGACTTTGGCATATTAAAGGACAATATATCCAGTGCCTCATCATTCATCATGGGAAAATTACGAAATTCCTGAGGGAATCCGATCTCAGGTTGTCTTCCCTCCGTATGTTGAGAAAAATAAAGGAAAACTACAAATTACTAGATTCTCATATGCAGGAGAATATCGGAGGACGAAAAAGAAAAAGTATCTACCATTGGTTGGTGAAAATGACGGACGTGACAGCAATGAAAGTGGCAGCGAGGGAAGTAGCAACTAGGAAAGTGACAACGAGGGAGGTGTCAACAAGGAAAATGTTGAATGAGTACTTATGTGTTATGTAACTTGCTTATGTGTTGTAGAACTTATTTATGTGTTGTGGAACTTATTTATGTAATTTGTTGTTTCTATCACGTTGTACAGGTACAACTGGTAAAACTTCATATAACATAACAATCATGTTTCTCTGTTATCATATTGGTGCAACTAGTAAAACTATTAAAGGTTCTATTGGTATAACTTGTACGATTATGTCTAGTTTACTAGAGTTCTGATACTGGTATAACTAGTACAACTATGAAGGTTCTGAAATTTAAATATTCTTTTGGGTATTCCATATTAATAAAACAATCAAATGGTCAAACTGGTAAGTGCTTGGATAGTTTCTTTGTGTTTTCTATTGTTCTTTTTTCTAGCACCATCACATAAGTTTGCATGATCTACCTTATACTTTTAAGGTTTGTTAACTTGTTTGTCCACATATTTTTTGCAAAACATACATGACAAGTATTTTAACAATAGTGATGATTTCATTGTATCCGGTAGGCCTGGGACGTATTATCCGGGATCCGGATTCGATCCGAGATCCGTCCTGGATCCGCTCCGAAAATAGGATATCCGGAGTTCCCGGATCCGAATCCGGATAGTAAAATTCCGGATCCGTCCAAACCGGATCCAAATCCGGATATCTTATTTTTTAGGTCCGGATATCCGGATCCGTGTATTTAAAATATATTAGATTTTTAGTTTTATTAATAATTATATTTGATATATTAATATTTATACATATAATATTTTTTAAATATTATATACGAATTTTACTAATATTATATGTCATATATATATTCATAAATTTTGTATAAATATTTAATTTATGTTTTATTTTTAGATATTTTATATTTTTAAAATATTTTTTATTTTTTTTAATTATTTTTACGGATCCGGATCCGAATCCGGGTATCCGCGGGTATCACAATATCTAGACGGATATCCGAAGTCCGGATACCCGGAAGACACGGATCCGGATCCGGATACTAAAGTCACGGATCCGGCGAATCCGGATCCGGATCCGGATATCCTAAAATACCCCGGATATCCGGTCCGTCCCACCCCTAGTATCCGGGTAAAGACATGTAAATATAAAGAAGTGGTACAACTAAGGTAATTGTATTTTTTATATGGTACAACTAATATTTTCTGATTTCACTACCAAAATACAACTATATACAAACCAATACAACTAATAAACTAGTACAACTATGTATCACTAAAACATTTTAAATGTGCATCATGTTTTAAATGTGCAACACATTTTAAATTTGCAATCACGTTTTTAATATTCTAATGTTAATATGTTGTACTAGTTGTACCATCCTTACATATTATTGTTTAGTTGTACCTGTTTTATTAGTTATTCCATAATATATGTTTTAACATATCACAATAGAAAAAGAAACAGAAACAGATTCATCCACATAAGTCATATTTTTAATACAACATAAACATAAGTAATAAGTTTTAACATCAAAAGAAACATAAGTCGGACATAAGTTTTAGTTGGAACACAAGTTTTAAGTTTTTAAAAGCTATTCCAAATAGCTATTAGTTTGGCTGATACGGAGACCTGAGTGGACGAGAAGGTTTACGGAGGCCTGAGCGGACGAGAAGGTTTACGGGTCCTCTTCGGCCTCGTCGTCTTCCTCATCGCCAACTTTTTCCTTATCACTAGCTGCCTTTTCAGCAGCAGCTAACTCAGGAGCAGCCTTCTCTGCAGCAGGCTTCTCATCAGCTTCTTTCTCGAGTTTTTCGAGTTTCTCTGCAGCTTCAGCCATCACTTTAAGTGTAGATGGCGAGTCCTCCGCATCATCGTCTACAAGATAAAACAACAAATTAAATTTTATAAAAAGATGACATCTACAACAGATCCTTACCTTCCATCATCTTGTCAGCCTCCGTCTCACCCTTCTTCTCAGCTTTCTCACTCTCCTTGTCAGCCTCTGTCTCGCCCTCCTTCCCAGCTTTCTCACCCTCCCTGTCAGCTTCTGTCTCGCCCTCCTTCTACCTTCTTCATCCTCATTTTCAGCTACCTCATAAGCCTCTTTCTCAGCCTCAACATCTACAACAAAACAAATTACAACAAAACCAGCACACAACACAAATATATATATATATATATATATCACAGAAGCAAATCTAAACATATAGCACATAAGAAAACCCAACAACAAATACCTTCAGTTTGCACACCTGAAGTGACGGCGTCTGCCTCGCCATTCTCACCATCCTTCTCAGCCTCTTTCTAGCCATCCTTCTCAGCCTCTTCCTCACATGTTTCTCACCATCCTTGCCCTCACCCTCCTTCTCACCATCCTTCTGAGCCACTGCCTTGCCATCCTCATTACCATTGGCCATATTATCTACGACATAATAAAAACGAATACCACATCAAAACAAATCCAATGCAAATTTGACATCAAAACAAAACTAATTTCAAAACCAATTACCTCCTTCCTTTTCCTCCTGAAGCGTCACCGGTTTCATACTCACCAAACTGGAATGACCAATTTTCTCTTTGAATCTTGTCTTTTTCCAACTCCTTTACTCTTGCAGACAGAAGACGAATTGTTTCGTCCCTCAAAGCAAATTCGTCGCCCATTCTCTTGTTCAACCTCAATTCCAACTCTTTTACACTCTCACGACCTGCCTTGCCCCGTGCCTCGGGTTCCTCACACACCCTTCCTTCCTCCTGTCCTTCGAAGATACCATGAGGCTCAGATTGTTGCTGTGTGGTAGGCCGGGTTCTCACATCCATCTCGAATGAATCCTCCCAAAATATTTTTCCTTTCGGTTTTACAAGGATTCGGTTCCAACCGCCAACGGCTATGTCTGGCTTATCTGAATCATCTAGAAGATCCACGTCTTCCAAACTCCCTTCATCCATGATTTCATACAAGAGGTCTAGTTCACCTCCCTGTGGTTCCAGAGTACTTGAAATCACATGAAATATGTCCAACAACAAATCACACTTAAAATTAACTATGAACTTGAATAAAATAACATAAGCAATACTTAAAAATTAAAATATTTTACCTTTGTGTCTCCAAGCACCTCATAAATCTTCTCCAATGCAAATCATGTTCCCAGTCCTCTTGTACTTCCATTTGCACATTTTTGGGCAATCTTCGAGACTGTTTGGAACAGGATGTCTGAAACTTTCCCTAAGGACATGGACACATTCAAAAGCCAATATTTGCACATCATTTCACATGATCATAGTAGTTATATAATAAAAAATATGTTTATGAAAAATACAATTCATATACCTCCAAAGGGATGATAAACCAAGGAAATGTCCACTCCAATCTCCTTAAACTCTTTAGCGAAATGATCCCTCAAGTGGAAAATCTCCTTCATGCAATCATCAAATGTATAACGACCCCATGGAAACTTGTTGCAAAAATCCAGATCATCTACCGCCTGGAGAATGAAAGGCTCAATGAAGTATCCATATTTTGACCTTCCTCTTATTACTCTGGCCAAAAAGTAAAGAACCGCCATCTTAAGACGCTCATCACTACCATCAGCCTGCATCTTCTGAAGCTTTCTCTAAGACATCCGCTTATGTCACTCTCAGACCCTGTTTCTTCCTCTTCTTCTCCTTAGTCTACTTCTGCAGGTTCTTAAAATGCTTTGTCGCAAAATTCATCCTCCCTATGCTCGGATAGTTTTCAAGGTATATTCCGCAGTCTAAACCAGAGATGACGGCATGTTCCCTGATGGAGTATCTAACTGGAACACCGTTTACCCCAAACCAAGCTTGTTCATCCTTTCCCATATGCATACAACAAAGTAGCAACATCCACAATCCCTAAACCTTTCTTTTTCGCAAAATTCCATGTGGAATAAATGCTTGAACTGAGGGTGATTCTCAAACCAACTCTTATCTCACTCCTCAAATTTTTCAATCATCTTTAGAAAATCGTGCTGGGGGCACCTTGAGAGAGCTTGCAAACCGTCCCATACTCACTCGGCTTGAAGAAAAAAACCAACAGGTCTCATTGGTTCTACGGCCATATTCTTTTCCCCAACCTGAAAACACAAATAAGAACACAAAATACACTGAATAAATAACTGAGTTATAAAATACAAAATCACTTATTTGTACCAGTTATACTAATTAAACTAAAAATAATATTAATTAATAGTTGTGTCAGTAAGCCTAGTTATACCAGTAATCCTAGTTATACTAACATATAAGATGTGTTGTTTTACTAGTGTGACAAGTTATACATCAATAAACCATCTACTTAAGAAAATACTGAGTTGTCCTAGTTACACTTTTAGTAGTTGTGCCAGTTATATTATTTATAAAAATTGTGGTCGTACTAGTTATACTAGTTTCACTGAATCCGTTTACAACATTTTATTACCAGTTGCACCATTTTCACTCTTTTAGTTGTACTAGTTTTACGATACGCATTTGTATTAGTTAAACTTTTGATTGTTGTAGCAGTTATATAAGTTATAATTAGTGTGGTTGTACTAGTTAAACTAGTTCTAGTGAATCTGTTTTACCACATACTATTACCAGTTGAACTAGTTTCATTCTTTTAGTTGTACTAGTTACACTAGTTATATAATTTTAAAACCGTATTTGTTAGCTCAAACCTATCATAAAAATTTACAAAACCATTTTAAATTATCTTGTTTACCGTTCTTTGCGCGTTATTTTCAATGGCAGCCTCGGGTGCTCGTGAACCTCTGTTGTTAGATCCAATTTTCTCATCGTGGTCATCTAGACGATGTGAAGGACTCTTTGTGGAAGAGCCTGAGGCTGAAACTGAGGTTACTGGAGGTTGCAGTGGATTCTCGGCCTCACTAGGTTCATGAGTAGGTGATTTTTGTGGCTGAATCTGATGCACTGGTCTTGGTGTATCCTCACTATCGGCCTGAGAAGGAAATTCCGCTAATGTTTCTGGGGAAGGATCGCCTCGATGTTTTGGGTGGAGATGTTGTGTTCCAAGCCCGCTTGGTTGGATCCGACCCACCATCGACACCACTGTCTCGCTTCCTCTTCTTCTCTGCAATTTCATTTTCATTCTTGGCCGCATCTCTCTTCTTCTTCACGGCTTCTCTTCTCCTTTTGACCGCCTCTTGTTTTTTCTTCACGGCGGAGTCCTTCTTCTCCCCCGCAGCTCTCTTCTTCCTCGCCACTGACTCGTTTTTCTTCTTCTCCGGCGCATCTTCGTTGTTCTTCTTTACGGCGAGACGAGTCTGTGGAGACATAGTTTCTCAATGTGTGAAATGAAATTAGAGAAATAGATGAGATTCAAGATGATTGTTGACGAGTTTGATTAGTGATGGGAGATAGAGGGAGATCGTGATTCAAGATCGTGGGTTTTGTTGATTATGTCGAAGACAAAGCAATTGGGGATTTAGGGTTATTAGAATGCGTCAGGTTAATGGTAAGTGGGTTGGTAGACTGGTTGGGTTTGTAAATATGTTGAAGTTTTGGATTTTATGGTCTTTTCTGTTTAATTTCGATTTATTTTAATACATTAAAAATAAAAATAGAAGAGGTCGTCTATTCCAGATTTTTTTTGAACCCTTCCGGTCCATCGCGGCATTTGATTCATTTTAAATTTGGACTGTCTTTAGAAAGTTTATTAAATTTTGCATAACATAATTATAATATGTTTTCATATCTTTTAAATTGAAATACAAATAAATAATTTAATGAAAATATTTTAAAACCTTTTTAGAATCTTTTTAAAATATATTTTCAAAAATTATTTAATCAAAGATTTAATTATCATAAAATAATTAAAAAATTAATTCATTTTTTATTTATAAAAAAAATCAAATTATGTAAAATAATTTTAACAATATTCCAAAATTTTCTTCTATATTTCGTATGTCCAAATTAATTTAATTTCCACATATATTTCAAATTTAGAAATTAAAAAAAAATATGTAAATTAATAAGTTTACATAATAATGTTTTTTTTAAAAAAAAAATTGTTATAGAAATAAAAAATTATAAAAGCACCTCTGGTGTACTAGTTATCGTGCCCACAGTAAACGCTGGGTAGTAAAGCACTCTATTGTGCTTTATTGAAAGTTCCCATCCTTAACCCAGCTCGAGTATTATTCGAAACGAAATTCTATACTAATAATATTATAAGCCACGCAAAAATTATGACTTCTTTCATGTGTGATTTTTTAATTTTGACCATACTTAGAAAGTTTATTAAATTTTGCATAACAATTTAATATCTCTTCATATCTTTAATTTTCTTTGAAATAGAAATAAATATTTTTTTCTGAAAATTTAAGTAAATATTTATAAATATTTTAGAATCTTTTTTATGTATATTTTCAAAAATTAGTTGATTAAAATTTTAGTTATCATAAAAATAAATAAAATTTAATTCATTTTTTCTTTATAAACAAAAACTCAAAATTATGTAAAATACTTCTAACAGCATCCCAAACATTTTCTTCTCTATTACGTATGTACAACTTAATTTAATTTCCACATATATTTCAAATTTAGTAATAAAAATATGTAAATTAATATTGTTACTTAATAATGTTTAAAAAAAAATTGTTATAAAAATACAAAAATTATAAATTTTATACTGATAAAATTATAAGCCACACGAACATTATTATAAAGTTAGAGGATATATAACATTCATATTATATTAATTTATTGATTGTATAACCTAATAAAATAGTACTCAGAAAACCCGCACGGTCGTGCGTGTCAAGATCTAGTGTAATATTATTATACATTCATATTAATTAAAATTTTATTATTAAATACAAAATAAAAATTCTATGATATTTTATAAATTTCATATTTATACTCTATAAGTTAGAAGTACTATATGAATTAAACAAAAAAAATATTAAATTTCAAAATTAACCTATTTTATTTTAAAAGTGTTTTTATTTAAGTAAATAAATAAAATATTATTCACTGTTAAAGGTGTTAAAATTCATAAAATATGCAATATTTTATAATTGTTAGAATATGCTAAATTTTTATATTTAGAAATATATATTATTTTTTATTTGAAACTCACAGCAATATATTAATTAAAATGATTATATACAAAATATAATAGTATATAGCAATTTTTTTTTCATATGTTATTTACAAAATATGATATCAAAAAATCCTAAAATTTAATAATTTAAAATATATTAATGAAAAATTGAAATTTATTGTATTGTATTCAAATTCTAAAATAAAAGAAAAAAACATATTTTGAAGAAGATTCTCTATTTGACTATTTCTGATTATGAATTTATTGTATTTTTCTCAAATATATATCAGTATGTAATAACAATTAATAACAAAATAAAATAAATAAATAAATCGAATATATTAATATTGTCGAATAACAAAGCCAATATTACAATAGATGTTTAATGTAATATTTTATTTCTTATATCATATATTTACTTATTACTTATTTTACTATACATTTTATTTTACTATATATTTTATTTATTTACTTATTTTAATATTACAATAGATTTTTGATGTAATCTTTCTAATTCTTCTATTTGCTATTTATTTATTCTAATATTACCATAGATGTTTAATATAATATTTTTATTTCTTATGTTGTATATTTACCATTTATTTATTTGTATTATGTTATATATTTAGTTATTATAATATTACGATAGATTTTAATGTAATATTTATATTTTTCCTATTGTATATTTATTATTATTTATTTTACTATATATTTTTTCAAATCGATGTGTAATTTAGTTTCCCTTTATTATATTTTTTATTTACTTATTTTTTATTTTATATACTGTATATTTACTTATTCTAATTTTCTTGCTTTATATTTGTATTTCTTATATTGTATATTTAATTATTATTTATTTTTTTAATTATATTAAATGATAATATTACAATAGATATTTAATGTAATATATCTATCTCTTAATTTTATATTTACTTATTATTTATTTTAATAAGATATTTTTATTTCTTATATTATGTGTTTATTTATTATTTATATTTTCTTATATTGTATACTTATTATTTATTTGTTTCTTTTTCTTATATCAAATATTAATATTATGATAGATATTTAATGTGATATATATATATATTATTGTATTTTTAATTATTATTTATTTTACTATACATCTTATTTATTTACTTATTTTATTATTACGATAGATGTTTGATGTAATATCTCTGTTTTTTATATTGTGTAAATACTTATTCTAATATTACAATAGATGTTTAATGTAATATTTTTATTTCTTATGTCGTATATTTACTTATTATTTATTTTTCTTATGTTATATATTTAGTTATTATAATATTACGATAGATGTTTAATATAATATTTATATTTATTCTATTGTGTATTTACTTATTATTTATTTTTATTATATTATATGTTTAGTTATTATAATATTTGTGTTTAAAATCCATTTTTAAATTTTATATTTACTTATTATTTTTTTCTTATATTGTATTCTTATTTTTTATTTATTTTTTATTTTTCTTATATCAAATGATAATATTACAATAAATGTTTAATGCAATTATTTTATTTCTAAATATATTTACTTAAATGATAATATTACTATAAATGTTTAATGTAATATTTATATTTCTGAATATATGTACTTAAATGAAATATTACTACAAATGTTTAATGTAATATTTCTATTTCTGAATATATTTACTCATTTTTTATTTATTTATTTTTACTTACATTATTTATTTTTTAATATCACGTGTCATTTTCTCGAAGAAAGATTTATGCTGATGTGGACGATCTATGGAGCCTCAAAAGCTCCCTTTTATTAGTATAGATTTTTCTTATATCAAATGATAATATTACTATAAATGTTTAATGCAATTATTTTATTTCAAAATATATTTACTTAAATGATAATATTACTATAAATGTTTAATGTAATATTTTTATTTCTGAATATATGTACTTAAATGAAATATTACTACAAATGTTTAATGTAATATTTCTATTTCTGAATATATTTACTTATTTTTATTTATTTATTTTTACTTACATTATTTATTTTTTAATACCACGTGTCATTTTCTCGAAGAAGGATTTATGCTGATGTGAACGCTCTATGGAGCCTCAAAAGCTCACTTTTATTAGTATAGATTTTATGATGCAAAGTTCATATTTTACTTATGGGTTCTTATGTACCTTTTAAAGATGTCTTTAACATTTGTTTCAGAGCTTTGAATTTCATGAATTTGAAACGTAATTTTCAATATCCAGTGAGAAAGTTAAGACAATAGGAAGTCAAAAAGACATAGCCATGGATCACGATCTACACTGAAAGGGAGAAGTGCAGTGATAGAGACAGAGACATGATGAGAAGGATAGTGAATGCGATTGCCACGATGGTAGAAATTTTCATAGAGACCATAGCAGAAAACATAGTGAGAAAGGGAACGTGAGAGATACGATATGGATGATGATCATCATCATCATTATTACAAAAGTCGAGACCGTGACACGTACTGATAATGTGTTACAGTTGTTTCTGGTGTAAGATTGTTTCATCATTAAGTTGATGGTATCATCATTTATCCACAGGAAGAAGTCTCGCGATCGAAAAAGAGAGGAGAGGCACAGGAGACGGTCACGCCCGAGCAGTCGCTCTTAATGTAAGTCAAGGTCACAATATGCATAAGTCTGAACATAGATCACATTGAGTATTACAGGTAGAATAGTGGAGGACATCAAGATGGTTGGAGATTGCAGGAGTCATGTCTGCGCTATCACCACAATGCATAAAATATCAACTGTTGGAGCATTGTTATTACTGTTTGAGGAACTCAAGGTCATGAATTTGAGAGAATCTGGTAATGTTTTAAGCCCAAAAGAAGAAAAAGCCTAAAAGGTGATCTGAAACAGAACAAATGTGTATGCTTATGTTTTACAAATATGCTATAAAAAACAAGTATATTTAGAAGCTCCGCAGATTCACATTTTCTTCTCATGTCTCTTATTTATTTTATAATTTTTCTTGTGTGGCAACATTTGCTTTTTGTTCGCCTGAGGTTTGGTTTCTGATGTAAATTCTGATTCGTAACATAATGGAATAATATAAAACATTTCAAATTTGCATATTTGAAGAAAATCACAGTGGACAAAACTTATGTCTACGGTTTTATAAAAATCTTCAAATTCGAAAATGAATATTCGTAGGGAACGCTTGAAACAAACAACTCTTTTCAAATAGAACACACATGATTCCTATAGACTTATGAAACTCATATGCTGTGAAAATTTAGTTGCTTATGATCTGTTTTTACTGTAAAAAAAGATGTACATTTAGGATTGCTGAGGTGATCTATTTTTACTAAAAAGGACTTTACAGATTAACTTTCTTAAACTAATCAATTTTTGCGTTTTTTAGTATCGTTCGGAATTCATATTAACTCTAAATAGGAAAGAAAAATTAAAAGTTTACGAAGGGTGCTATTATAACATATCCTTCAATTTAATAAAATGGACTTTGTTAACTGTACCATGATTTCTTTAACGTGTTTGAATATCCATCATTAAAATACGTTAGAGCTTCATATAGCAAAAGAGAGTTTCGACATTTAATATGAGTCGTATATTATATACAGAAGATGCCCAAGATAAAATGATTTTAAATATACAGATATGTTGAACTGCTCAGGAAAATTCATTTTGGCTTAAAAATATGGTTAAAAGATCTAAAACAACCTACACAAAGCCATACATAAAAATATAAATACTAAATGATCACAATATGAGAGGATAAAAAATCATCAGAGTATATAGAATTTGTATGCATCATATAATCTTACAAAAATAAAATAAAATCAGAGAAAGCAATCACAAAGGATATGAAACAAGTATAAAGAAAAAACTGTCTCTATTATTTGTCTATTCTATTTCGTGATTTTTTTCAAATATATTTCCATTTAACATATATTTTATTTTTACAAATGCTTAATAAATTTTACATAGACTAATACTAAAATTGTATTTTACATTTTACTAACCCGTCCGTAGGACGGACCAAATCCTATTTACATAGTATTAAACACTAAAACGTAAATAACTAAAATATTTCAATAATATAAAAATATATATTTATAAAACAATAATATATCCATACGAACATGCGGTAGAAACTCTAGTTCAAACTTACCTTTGCCAAAGATATGCGCCTCCGGTACAAAATCATTTGACCAAGAAGATCAACTCAACTCTGACCAAAATCATGAGTTCGGGACGCTCTAGTTAAAAAAAACTCAACTTTGACCAAAAATGGAGAAAGAAATACCAATTCAACGAACGTGTCTAAATCCAACAAACACAAGGTTTTTGGGTTAAACAACCAAAAAATCCGACCCCTCAAGACTCATTCCGTCAATCATCGCCATTAGATCAACGGGGTCCGGCCCCTCTTGGCCCTCGACGATCACACTGAGATCAGGCAACGCTTTCATTTTCTTCTCATGCCTTATCTGATCGTTCTCTGCCTTCGAGAAAAGCGCCAACCATCTTTTACCGGGAGCAATCTGAACAGGCAGGTCAGAAACCAAGTCACCTGCATCGACACACGACAGAAGAAGCACAAACATTCAACGACCAAAGAAGAGAGAAGAAACCAAACATAGACTAAGGGGGAGGGAGACTCACGCTTAGATATATGCTCTAAAGCACGGCGCACCCTCTCCTCGTTGATTTCAGGCCAACGTTGGTGACTAAGTGTGGCTAGAGCTCAGGCAGTGTCAAAAAAGCCTTATGGGTAGTCGATTGTGTTTGGATGATCCACTGCAGCACGACGAAAACAAAAAAAATAAACAGTTAGAGCTAAATCGAAGAAGCTAGCCAAAAAGCAATAAACTACCAATGCGCCAATTCCAAAGGACCCGAATGTCATTCGTTGGTGGCTCCTCAAACGCTGATTCATCCGACTTAATGAAGAAATAATAATGCTGCCAATCATGTGTTTTGTTCGGCTGGCCAGTGATAACGCTGTAGTTAGGGCGCATCTTCAACGAGAACAGACCCTCCGACTTCGACATAATAAATGTCAGTTCCTCAAAAGCCCGGACACTCAGCGACATATCGATTTCCGCCGCCATCACCATGGGCGCAACTGCGTTTCGGAAGGAGACGTTCAGAAATTGGCTGATGGCGACATAACGACGGGAGACGTATGATGTTATCAGTCGAGGAATAGGGAACCAAAGCTTCGTGTCTTGTTTGAAGTACGATTCATAGACGCATTGGTATCGGACTGGAGGGGACCAAGGTCGTTCAGTGTGCGTCGGAATAAGGAAGGTTACGCCCACCGCGTTGCATTCTCTCAGCAGCTTTCTCACGCTGCCCGAAGTAGACCTCGTCTCCATCACATTCTTCCATGATTGCCCTTCGACGACAGAAGGACGTAACAGCTCAGGGGTTATAACAGGAAGTTAATCCTAGTGAATTTACATGTATGGTTTGGGAATAGGCGGCCTAAGGTATCCATTCGAAGGTATAAAGAGGGAGGCTAAGGAAAAAGAAAGGGGGGGGGGGGCGAAAATTAGGGTTTTGACTTCTCTTTTATTTCGGCCAATATGTACTTTCCCGGCTAGTTTTCGAGCACCGGTCATCTTTTCTTCCTGTATATCTCCTTTTTCATTTTAACACACCTACTCATGAGCTAATAAACACCTTTGTGACAAGCCCACCGATGAGTTTTGTTCTTCCCGTACAAACTCGGTTCAAACAATTGGCGCCCACCGTGGGGCATTCTCTTAGTAGCTTTCTCACGCTACCCGAAGTAGACCTTGTCTCCATCACATTCTTCCATGATTGACCTTCGACGACCGAAGGACGTAACAGCTCAGGGGTTATAGCAGTAAGTTCGTCGAAAATCCCTCCCGGGTAACAGCAAACCGGTACAAAATTTGGCCGAGCAGAATGTTCCTCAGAATCCTCTGAGGTATTGACTGCAGGATGCCCGTCGTAGTCACCTCTAAATAACCTCATCGCATCAGAAACCAATATCTGTTGCGACAGATCCAAATTGGCGGTGTCCATCAACGCTTTGCGATGAAGTAAGTAGGACCCGTCATCGGGATTCATGCAAATTAGCCCCCCTTTAATGGACCTCGACTCAGAAGCCATTGCCTTACCTTTCTGTTCTTGAGACAGTCTCTTCCTCAATGACATGACTCCCCGAGAAACATTACTAGCTAATTTCTACGACTAAAATCTAAAAGCAAAGAGAAGAGAGAAAAGTACCTTAGCGCGCAGAGAAGAATGAAGAGTATGGGAAGGGGTTGCCTATTTATAAGAAAGGGGGAGACGCGTCTTGCCAACGTGACATGATTAGGTCTAGCGAGGCTTAAATGGGCCCTAAAGCCCTCTAACCTCGCGATTTTTCGGCTTCCCGACATAAATGGGCCTGGAAACCTCATTAAATGCCCATATTCCCCGCGTCCGTTCGCCTCCCGTATGCGAGCTAGCCCGAGTCCTCGTCGGATGGCCGGCTCTCTTCTCGCGATAATTCCGCTTTCAAACCAACATAAATGGAAGGAAAGCAACACGATCCCGAATCGAGCGACACAGTGCTTTTAGGGATCGTTTACCGGCCCCTGGAAATATCAACTTGATGCCGCCAATCAGCGTAATCGAACGGCACAGTTTAAGCAGGAAGATAATCCTATCGCGTGACCCAAAGACGCAATAAAAGGCTGCCCGTTTGAAAGAAAACAAGGAGCCGACAAAAAGAAAATCCGAACGAGCGATGCCTTGCATGAACGTGCTAGGCCGCCTTTTCCAAACCGTACATGCAAATTCACTAGGATTAACTACGTCAATCACCAGCGAACTGAGGGGGGGGGGGGGAGGGCTTATTGTAGAAGGTGAATTACATTCCCCTCCTGGCCCGCAAAATAGCCAGCCCAGCCCATCAGATCCGAGTCGCTGAGTACAGCTGGCGGCTACAAGCACTCGGCTCGGGTGTGGACTATTTTTAGCAGACGAAGACAACTCGTGGTCGACTCATGGGAACAACCGAGGACGTTCGGCTCGAAGGCGCGCTTCGTCGGACTGTCCGTTCGGCCTGACGAGAGAAGGTCCATTAAGACGAACCGGCCTAGGGTATCCAATCGAAGGTATAAAGAGGGAGGCTAAGGAGAAACAAAGGGGGGGGGGGGCGAAAATTACGGTTTTGACTTCTCCTTTATTTCGGCCAATCAGTACTTTCCCGGCTAGTTTTCGAGCACCGGTTATCTTTTCTTCCTGTATATCTCCTTTTTCATATTAACACACCTACTCACGAGCTAATAAACGTATTTGTGACAAGCCCACCGACGAGTTTTGTTCCACCCGTACAAATTCGGTTCAAACAAAACGTAAAACAAAAATAATGGGGGTTGTTTTGGGGGGAATTGTATGTTGGTTTAGAAAGTAGCAAAACTATGGGGTTGGCAGTGGAACACGAGAGCTCGTGCCATGCCTACGACTTGCAAGCTCCCCATTGTTGCTCCTCATTGCGGTTAATATTTTCATTTTTTGTCCTCAAATTTACGTGGATTTAGCGAGGAAATTGTCTTTACGACGAACGTGTCACGAGGTTTACCATTTCGTGGTTATTTCCTCTTAAAATCTCTTTTACGAGGAAATAACCACGAAATCAGCCCTCGCTAAGTAATTGTTTTCTCTTTTACGAGGAAATAACCACGAAATCAGCCCTCGCTAAGTAATTGTTTTCTTGTAGTTAAACCTAATGCTTTTGCGTAGTACTTTCATTGTTTCAAAGTTATTTTTTTTATTGCTGGTGTAGCGATCATGGACGAGGCGACACCGGCTGCATCTATTCTGGTATGTCTACGTGTTTAGTTATTTTGGCTTTTTTTCATTTATAATTGATCGATTATGTTTCATAATTAACATTGAGGCTTCTCTGTGTTTTTCTTTTGCCTGACATATCGATTGAAAAGTACTAAAATAGTTGGTATTTTACGTTTTATTTTACTAATTTTACTATATTTTTGGTAAACTAAATTTGTTTCATATTTCATTGAAAAATGAGGATCATTAGATTTATAATAGTAAAATAGATTTTGATCCGCGCTTTCAAAGATCATGATTTTTTTTGTCGAAAATTTATTAACCCGTTTGTTGGTTCACTAATATGTTTAGGCTTATGTGTTCGGCTTTCGGTTCGGTTCTTTTTTTGGCTTGGTTCTGATTTGTTTTTTTCCTGTTCTCGGTTCAAGTTATATAGGAAACATTCGGTTATTTATGTTTTTGAGATTGATTTTAGTTTGATTATCTTGGTTGAGTTTGGATAAAAATGTTAGGAATCTAATAAAATTTCGAGTTTAGTTCGGTTCTGGTTTGGTTCCCGTTTTTTCAAATAATTTTGATTAATTTGGTAAAAATTACATTGTTTGAATTTTTGGATAAAATATTCGATTAATTTGGTTCTTTCGAGAAATTATGATAATATTAAATATTTGAGATAAAAAGTAACGAGGTAATCCAATTTTTTGACTAATTATGTTTATAAGTAATATTTAGAATGTTTGATAATTATAAAACTAACATAATTAATATTTTTAAGTATATAGACTGGTTATTGGGCTTACTCATTTGGTTCTCAGTATGGTTCCGATTTGGTTTCTGTTTTTCTGTTCTAGAAATATAGGTATTGTTGATATATTTGTTAACATTGATTTGGTTTTATTTCATTTTTCTGTTTCAGATTGGTTTTCAGTTCTAGATTTATATGTCGAGGCATGGATCTACTTGTACAATTTTGATAAATAAATGATTTAAACTTATTTTTATTGAGATTTAATAGATAAAATTAAAGAGTTCCATACATTTGTTGTTAGTAAGCGGAATTTAAAATATAGGTTGGTGTATATCTATAAACTAGTAAATAAAATATACCTCTAAAAGTTCCATATATTTGTTGTTAGGCGCCGGAATTTAAAAAAATTGTTAATAATATATTTGCTTAATATTGTTAAGAAGAAAGATCTGCAATTTCCGTGAGTGATTGTTATGTAAAGAAAGTGAATATCTATAAATGTATGAATTTAAAAGAAATCTGATCTATTAAAATAAGGTCTTATTTTTATCTACTGATAAAAAGTCATTGGACCATTTCATTAGTAATTTTTATTATATTAAAAATAATATTTATATATTAGATCATTTGAATAAATATACTATCACACATAAGAATATTCTAATATAACACTATTTATTTTTAAATATTTTTTATTTTAATTTAAAAAATCTTAAAAAATCTTTTGATTATCAGTTTTAAATAATTCATTAAATTCATAATTATTATTAACATATTAGAAATTAGTATTTTTAAAAATTTAAATAAAAAAATAGTTTTATTATATACTATTTTAAGTTAAATTATAAATTTAGAAATTTAAATTTAAATTTAATAAAAATAAATTATAGAAGATAAAATTTATATTATATGATTTTTAGTTTAGAGTTGATGGTATATGTTTGTAAATTAAATAAAAGAAATGTAGCTTATTTAAATTACAAAAATATTTAAAATAAATTTTGATCAATGAGAATTATAAACAAAATTTAATACATTTTCATTCTAAAACATCAAAACTTAACGAAATGGGTTAAATTGATAAATTATTCTATTTGATTCTTATATGATTATTTTTATTTTATTTTTTAAGAATATATTAAAATACAAATAAATTATATTAATATCTGTTGTTTCATTTAAAAATAAAAAAAATATGAAAAAATTATATATTAAGAATATCAAACAAGACATATTAAGTTACATAATACAAAAACCAAATAGTAATAAATATTATATCAATTTGTCATAAAACTTAAATATAAATATCTGTGCGGACAGGCGGGTTAAATTCTAGTTGGATATTAAAGTTATGAGTATTAGGATTCAATGTTTCGTTATGAATATATTGGATTTGTTACACATGATTTATAACTTAGTTGAAAGTAGAGATATATTATATTACATATCATAACTGAAAGTTCACACATTACATGTACATATAAATATGCAAGGTGTAATTGTAATTAGTTTGGGGTTTGGGGCTTCGTTATGAACATATTATTAGTTTATGCTTGGTTTTCACCCATGGTTAGGCAGCATACCAAATCGGTTTGGTTAACCGGTAGTTATAGATTAAACTCCATAAATGAACATATGCAACTCTTCATTGAAAATATGTGTTTCTTCATTGAATATTTATGTCTCTTCTAGTTAAACAGATATGACTCTTCACAATGTATCCTTTGGTTGTCTATAAATAGAATACATTGTAGAGAGAAGACAACAATCCAAGTAAGAAGAAGAATAAATCTAGAGAGAGAGAAAAATGTTTAGAGAGAGAAAGTTTCAATGAATCAACTAGAAGGGCACTTGAACTGTGTCAAGTGGTTGATTTCCATCTGCGATTTAATCCCCGACTCTTGCCCGATTGTATCAAGTAGTGTTCATCGCTAAGCCGGACTAAGGTATGTTTTCGGTTTAACACACTTCTGCACTGGAATTTCTGACATTGGTATCAGAGCATTTGGATTCGGTTCTGGCATATTAACATTTTTACTAATCAAGGATGAAAAGTAATATGGGTTACTTGAGTTTATTCATGATGAAATAAGAAAAATGGTTAATGCTTAAAATAATTAAAAATGGTGAATCTAGTACATAATGAAATCAATTGAAATTTTACACATGTGTTCATAATAATGTCATGAATTCTTCTGGAAAATATTGCATTTTGAACCGGAATATATTGCATGAATTTAGAGAAACTGTAAGTAAACCGAAAGTATTGTTTTGATCATATCTCTCTAAGTATAGATCAGAATGTCACGATTTTTATATCAGTGAGTAGTTCTTGAAATTATATTTCTATTGATATATTATGCGTAAAATATGATCGTGTATTCTGAGAGATGTAAGGGTTGAAAGTTTTGGCCGTGTTGCAGGAAAAAATGAAATGGAGAAGATGAACAGTAACGTGACAAGTCGCGTTCGGATTTGTCAGAAAAATTTATTTTTTTGTCATATCTCTCTGGTTATAGATTGGAATTGCGTAAATGTTATTTCCACGTGTAGATGTTGAAATTATCTTTCATTTGATATATTGTACGCATAATTTGGACATATATACAGAAAGTATTAGTATAGTAAGTTTTAGTCATATAATAAGTTGTATATGTCTAAAGTAAGAAAATAAATAAATTAGATTTTTTTTGTTAAGTTGGTGAAGAATCTAGATTTATTTTGATCAAAAATGTTTTGTAAAAAAATAAATTTGTTAAGTATTAATTTAATTTAAGTGATCTTTGTAAATAAACATGTTTTATTGTTAATTAATGTTAGTCTAATACATTGATCTAGTGGGAGTTCTATTGTGTTTAGAACTTAATATAGTGGGAGTTCTATTTTGTTTAGAACTTAAAATTTTACATGAAATATATTAATTTATAGTAATAAGATTTTAATATGGGTGATGATTGGGAACATAGTGAACTCTCGATCTTGTATTTAAATCAAATTATTATAATTTAATTTACGTTCCTTGCAAAATTAGATTATGTGGTTGAAGTAAGCAAAGAAATAAATGTCTTTAGATGTTTAAGGAAGTATGATGTTTTTTGTTCTTTTAGAATATTATTGATGAGTTCAATTGAGGAGAAGAACTAGACAATGATAATTATGATATTTTGATATCAAAAAGTTTAGTAAGTCTTCTAGAAAAAAGAGGTGAAAGAGATTTTTTTTTTTATGGAAGGACATGTGCATGGTATCAAAACTCATTACGAGAGAATAAATGAAACATCTGTTTTTTTTAGAAGAAACAATAGCCTCATTGCATCACTTTTTTGAGTTGGATGCATGATGATCTCATATGTGAGTTTAAAGAGTATGAAACTGTAATAAAGCACATTGGAGACCATAAAAAGAGAAATTTAGCGCCATACTGGTGACTAAGCTTAAGACAATCAAAATTTGTTTTACTAATTATAAGTCATGTTAAACATGATTATACAATAAAAAAGGAAAAATAAAATGTTGGTCAGATTATTCAACAATTCTCTTTCGTTACCTTAAATAAATAAGTAAAAAATTGAAACCACGGGAAGGTTTAGATGACGTCCAATCAATGTTGTAATATTTAAAGATATATAATGTCATCTTGAGTTAGAGAATGAACGATTAGAGGCTGCTATGCTCTTTAAAAAAAAATTTAAAAAAAAAAATCAAACTTGAGTTTGAAATACCAGAGGGGTAACATGGGATATAAGGCCCAGATAAAACTGATCCTAAGAGGCAAATGAAATATGCCAAACATGTAAAGCGTCGAGGTAAGAAGGATAAGACTAAAATGAAAAGGCTAAAACATTAGCTAACTTGGTCAATTTGCTCATGGATGCACTGAGGCGAAGAGAAGAGCATCCTTAGCTTTTACTTTCACGTATGTTTATGTTTCTAGTTGTGAAATGCTCACAAAATCTCATCATTTGTGGATTGTAGATTCAAGAGCAACAACCATGTGCTTAGAAACAAATAAGCATTTGTAGAGTACCAAAGGGTACCTAAAAACAAAAAATACAAGATTGTATGTGTGAAATGATTTTAAGGTTGTGATATTGGGTATCGAGACTTGCCAGCTAAGTATGGGTTGTATGAGTTCCCTCATATAATATAATGGCTTGTATATTTTTTTGGCTTTACTTAACTTAGGAACTGGCTGCATTTGTGATATATATAATATTTAAACACTTTTCTTAGACAAGTATTTTTTAGTTCTAGTTATGCTTGTGATGGTTTCTATGTATATGATTTACCACCATCATTACTAGTAGTAATGTTGAGCATTGTTTATCATATGTCAAAGTTTTTGAATTAGTCACATTGGTGTTGTTCAATTAAATAAATTGTCTAGAGAAGGCCTTTTTGGTTTACTCACCCGAATTGATCTTGACATATGTGAAATGCTTAGATGGAAAGACAATAATGAAGCCATTTGAAAAAGCAATGACAGCAGAATTTCCATTGCAATGATTTCATTCAAATATTTGTGTTCTGATGAATGTGAGGATGAAGCATAATGCCTTATATTTCATTATTTTTACAGAATAATTCACTCGATTAAGGTGTATGCACCTAGTTTCTCACAAATTAGAAGAGTTAGTGTGCTCCAGACGATATATCACTTTGATTGAAATCAGTTGGAGAGGAAAATCAAATGTTGCAGAACTAATGGAGGAGAGGGTATCTATCTTATTTTTTTTAGAAAATGTGCGATGAAAATGATATTGTTAGAGAAATGAATTCCCCTCACTTCTTAAGTTGGTTAAGTTTATGATGGCACACGTAAAGCTTCCAATTTTGTATTGGGATGGGGCACTACTAACTGCTCATATGCACTTAACCATGTGCCTTCTTAGTCTATTACTTCCAGTCTTTATGAATTATGGACGAAAAAGAAGCATGATATAATGCATTTGAGACCTTTGGGGTTTGTAGAAATTGTTCATGATACTTCACATCGTCATGTAAAATTTAGTTCTAGAGAAAAGAAGTGCATCTTCATTAGATACTTTGAGCATTTAAAGGTTATGTGCTCATCGAAAAATTAGATGGAAGCATAATAGAAATCGGATTACGAGATGCGATATTATTGAAATTTTATTTTTCTAAAAAGGAAAGAGATTAAAGACAAGATATCCATCTTGAAGAGATGATTGAGCCAACTGGTGTTTCTTTTACTAACCAATATGTGGAAGTTGATGAAATTTCTTGCAAACTATCACAACTTAGTGGGAGAGAAACATTGGTTAATAGTCATTATCTTGCCCAACTCAACTGAGTGGAGCGATGCAATTGGACAATTACTAGAATTTGTGAAGGTAAATCAAGTTTGGGACTTAGTTTGATCTTTTGTTGTGATTGAAAATAAATGAGTTTTTAATATCAAAAGAAAGGCGGGTAGATCTATAGATAAGTATAAGGCTCTCTTGGTAGAAAAGGATAAAGCTAACAAGAGGGTATAAATTATGAGGTAACTTTGTCACATGTAGTTAGATTTACCTTTATTTTCCTTATTTTATCCATGTTGTCGGATTAGATTTAAAATTAAATAAAATAGACGTTAAGACGGAACGTTCTTAACGAGGAAAAGAATAGAAGAAGAAATTTACATGGAACAACATATTGGTTTTGTTGAAAAGTCTAGGAGCGCAAAGTTTCCAATCTTTGTTGTTTCATATAAAATTTAAGAAATCTTCTTGGCAGTGTTACATTCGTTTTCATAACTTATAACATCTTATGAATTTACCATGATTAGTAAAAACCACTGCTTCTATGTCAAGAGCACTAGAAAATCTCTTGTAATTTTATATATATATATATGTCGACGACATCTTGTTGGCTGGAAATGACATGAAGTTTCTGACTACCCTTAAGAAATGGTTATCATCTCATTTGGAGATGAACGACATGGGATATATTAACTATGTTCTTGGTGTTAAGATACACAATCACGGAGTCATACATTTGTATAATCTTTGAAATGTATAAGATACTTCATAGTAATCCCATTGAAACTATAGTCACAAAATGTGAAGCTTTAAGCCTTAAGATGTACATTCATACTGAAGATGAGAAAAATGAGATGAAAGAGTCTCATACTCTAGTGATAAGGGTAGATCAACATAAGAATATGCCTTCTTGTTGAGTAATGGTGTGATTACAAAGGATAGTAAGAAGTGAAATTGTACAACTTATTTAGGATGAAGGCTCAGTTTATTACATATTCAGCATCAATTTGTGAAATTGTATGGCTAATGAGGTTCTTACATATCGTACAAGTCACAAAAGCGATTTGTGTCCTATGAATAATTGTGATAGTCAAACTTGTATTTCTTATATGAATAATCCTATACATTATGAGATGTTATAGCACACTGAAATCAAATTTTAGTTTATGAGAGACACTATCAGAAAGAAAAATGTGGCGCTATAGTACATATTTACGCATAGAATGGTAGTTGTTCTTTGATTAAATTCATTTTTAATGATATATTCTTGCTCATATATATCATTGTCAGATTTGCGTAGAATTAGAGGTATGTACTAGTATGGAGCTTTAGCACTTGTTTTGCTTACTTACTAATAAATGTTAAGAGATCTCACCAAGAAGGAGATTGGTTCACTCACACAAACAATCGCCTCAGATTTTTTAGTGAAATGCTGAGATGAGACATGATTAGTTGGGCGCTATTGGGAGCTTGCCTTGTAAGACATATCATTGTCGCTTTAACAAGAGGTTAAGATGAGATATATTTTTTTGGTATCGATCATGATTGTCCCAAAATCATGAATACTTGGAAGAGCTGGATAAGTACACAATCAGGCGCTAAAGAGTGAGCTGATAGTAGCTTGATCCACATAGTGGTATTTGATTATATAATTGACACATGCTCTTTAGAGAATAGTTAACCACTATGACATGTGTGTCATACCACATATGCTAGTTACGACGATATAGGAAACGAGCAATTATTTTATTGTAACCCATATCCCTCGCATGTGAGTTCCTATCAAACAATTTATGTTTACAATGGTTACCCTTGAACTTTCAGCTATGTTTTTTGAAGGAAAGAATTAATGCTTTCTACTTTAGTATGTTTTAGGATGGTGATGGAATAATTAGCATTATGGAACATGCTAGGAAAGCAGTTAGTTCGAAACAAATGAACATGAGAATGGAAGAGATAACTATTAGTTTTTATATTGACATATGTGTTTTCTGGCCAGCCACTATATCACTCAGTTGGAGTATAGATATAGTGAACACATGATGTAGGAGAAGTTTAACATATGCTTTAGGGATCAGGTATGTTAGACCGATATAAAAGTCAAATGAGTTTGGAGAACAGCGAAAAATGCTGAATAAGCAAAGTTTTTTTTGTATTGTAGCTTGTATGTATCCTTAACAGGTGCATAATTTAGCTCCCAAGTGTAGGTGTACTCGCAAAGGTTGCACGGTTCATTTGCCGTATGATTTCTGAATTAGGATTCTCATGCTTGATCTCAAAGACTTCTCTAGTAATTTATATTCTCCCTATCATGTGCGAGTGGGAGATTAGTTTATGGTTGGTCTGCGCCCATGGTTAGGCAGCATACCAAATCGGTTTTATTAACCGGTAGTTATAGATTAAACTCCATAAATGAACATATGCAACTCTTCATTGAAATTATGTGTCTCTTCACTGAACATATGTGTCTCTTCTAGTTGAACATATGTGACTCTTCACAATGTATCCCTTGTTTTTCTATAAATAGAATACATTGTAGAGAGAACAACAATCCAAGTAAGAAGAAGAATAAATCTAGAGAGAGAAAAACGTTTTAGAGAGAGAAAGCTTCAAGAAATCAACTAGAAGGGCAATTCAATTGTGGCAAGTGGTTGATTTCTATCTATGATTTTATCCCCAACTCTTGCCCGATTGTATCAAGTAGTGTTAATCGCTAAACTATGCTAAGGTATGTTTTCGGTTTAACAGACTTCCGCACTAGAATTTCTAACACATGTGGTATTTGTTACTTATGATTTTTAGTATAAGATATGAAAGTATCTATATGATTACCATGGATTGAATATTTAAATCATTGAAATTTAAAACATATTCTGTGAAGAAATTATCATAGGGTTTAGATTATAAACTGTCACCGTCTTTCGTATGGATTTGTTAGAAAGTTTAGTTTATAAGCTTTTACAGTATTGTTTTGCATTTCAATATTTTGTTTAAAACGTTACTTCTATTGTTTAAATTTATTTAAATCCTCCGTTTGTCAAGAAAAGATTATACGATCATGAAATATAATTAATGCAGAAATACTTAATAACATTTCGGCCAACCTGTTTTAATATTTTTTTTTGTGTTAACGACTTTCAATATAGCATGAATAATTAATAAAAATAAATAAATTAAATATAGCTTACATTTAAACGTAGTGGCATTGTTGTAAATACTATAAAAATTAAGAAGACCTAAAAAACGTTTTCTGTTTAATACTATAGACTAATGGTATTGCATTTGCAATAATTAAAAGCGAACTACACTTTTGATATGTAAACTATTGAGAAAATTAGCTAAATGAGACATATTGAACTTTACTTTGTCCCATTAAAACTTTATCATAGATTGTTGTGGGGTAATTTAGGAGTAAATCTCTCAAATAGATTTTAAAATTTTGTCACAAAAATAAATATAGAAAAAATGATCAAAATAGGTATTTTTATTTTTTAAAATTTAATATTTTTTATTTAATTTTAATTTTAAGCTTCATCTCTAAAACCTCACTTCATAACTTTAAACTCTAAGTCAATCTATTTTAGTAACAATTTTTTTTTAGGTCTATTCTATGTATTCCTATTAATTTAATGTTAATACAATTTACACTTAAATTAGTTAAATTAAAGTAAAATAAAATATACAATATTTGTTTATTAGATTTTAATTTTTTAAAGAAAATGAAAATGTAACAAACTAAAAAGGTAAAACTTGTTTCTTAACCTGTTTTCTTTTAACTTCTTTCGTTTTTCTCCACCAAAATTTCTTCACTCTTCAATGGCGGTTTGTTCTTTGGTAAAACCCAGTATTCCAGTGAAGAAGTTAAACATTCTGGCCTAAACGCTAGAAGAATCATTTATGTTGTGTTTCTGGTACTGTCTCTAATCTCTATCTTAACTGCAAAGTTTTTGTAATTAAGTATCGTTAAAAGCAAAAAGCGTGTGCCTTTAAGCTTGGTATTGCCTTCTAATGACAATTCATGATCATAACCTTTGTTAGAGTACGCCCAACCAGTTTTAACTGCAGCAGTTTTCATAAGTAAGTATCATAAACTTTACAGACTTAAAACCTCCCACCATATTATGATGGAGATTTCTCTAGGGAATGTAAGCCTAATTAAGTTACATTAGATTGGAATTTATATTCTATAGCCATAGCTAATTGCTATACTTTTGGCTTCTTTGTCTCTCAGTAGGTCTCTCAGCCCTCAATATATATAGGTTATGTTGGTTTTCTGTTGTGACAGTACAAGAGATGTCCAGTGACATTGATTCCGACCAGCGTGGATCAGATTAGGAGGCTTTTTCACTACACTTAGTAACAATCTTTTTAATAGTTTTAAGCCAGACGGTCAGAGCTTTGGTCTCAATCTACACAGGAAGAACTAAAGGTCTTGCAAGGTTAGTAGCATTCTAAACAATCAATGTTCTTTCTTCTCTTCACATACAAAGATTAGTATAACATTTTTCTCTCTTGTTTGCAGGCAGACTCTATTGACTTAACAGTTCCAGCAGAAGCTGTGTTTCAGAGTGAGGTGAAGAAGCTGCAACATGAGCAGTTCAGGCCAGAAGAGGAGTGAAGCTCGAGCAATTTGAGCGAGACCATGCATGTTTCTTCGGTAGCTACCGTGCGCCTAAGAAGACAAAGACTGCTGCATAGAAATTTCGTCCTTCTGTTGGGATGCGTTTCACTCTTTATTGTTTTCCCCAACTCCTCAGATTCTTCTTCTCCCTTGTTCTAGTGTTTATCCAAGATTGTGTGTGTAATCGTTTTGAACCTGAATATGCTTTTCTGTTTGTTTACTGAAATTTAGAACTCATTACCTATTAAACCAGATTTTGCTTTTTGAAAAAGTTTTTAGTCCTGAGCGACTTGTTCTTTTGGTCCCACTTAACAGCAGCTCATGTACTACCAGTAATAAACCTCAGATTGTGGCGTCCATGTGACTTGTCTCAAATTTCAATCTCTTTGTTTTCTTTTGGTGCTCTAGAATTTGTGTGTGTGCCTGTTTGGCTGTCTTCTCTCACTTAAGTTATCTATAGAGTTTTATCTACGATTGTATACTTAGCTATGGACTGTAAGATAAACAAAATTACATGGATAAGAACCCATGGTGAGATGGATGAAGAATAGAGAGAAAGATAATTGGAAAGAAGATATCAAAAGATATAGTAGATAATATGCGAGATTTAAGGCACATTTAGTAAGGTTATTAAGCGAAATGTGGAAGCTCTATATTTTTCGTGATTATTAAAAAGAAAATTAATTGTTGGGTACATGAAGTATTGATTAACAAATTAAACTAATGTATATCACTATATCTAGTTATAAGAATTATATGTTATGCATAGTGACACCTCTCAATTTAATGATGTTATGTAATTAAACATCACAAGCTTAATTTTATTAATCTAAAAAGTAATGTGGACACCGGAGAAATTAACTAAGTTTAATCATTAAGTTTGATTCATCCAACCATAATTTAACTAAAATTTGACCTGACCCATCACGACAAAGGAAAAATTAGAAAAATTATTTAAATTATACTCTGGTGGATCAGATTTTAATTGATGAATGGGAGAATAAAACATGGTTAACATCTCGTACGTCCATGTCACTTTTCAGATTAATAAAATTAAGCTCGTGATGTTAACGATATAGCATCATTAAGTTGAGAGATGTTGTCATGCATAACATATATTTCGTGTAACTAGATATATATTAGTTTAATTTGCATGGCTAACTATGTGGTGATCAATACTTCACGTAGACAGCAATCATTTTTCCTTTTAAAACCATAGTAATTGAAAATGGCATAATATGTAATCTAATTAGTGTAGAATATTGAATAATGGGTGGAAACCTAAAGTGATTTGAATATTTTATTTTATTTATATCATATTCTATGTTAAGGAATATAATATACGAAAGGTAATAACGATGTAGTTTCTCCATCGGCTGGAACACGTATGACTTTGCGATATCAGTTGGGGCACCAACATCTTTACCATCTTAGCTAAGTCACTGGTCCTGACTGAACTGTCTCCCTCAAGTTCTGGCACCAACCACCTCTCAGTTTCAACATTGACCCTCATTTCCGTTATAGTTTCTTCTGTAACGTATATTTCGGGTTTTTTCTAATTAATTACAACTTCACTTATTTTCATATATATTTTCTACTGAATTGGAAATTTTATGGTTGTCATTTTAAGACATATGATTTTCTTTTAACCGTGCAACATTCATCAATATATACTTGGGATTTGTGTCTTGTTTTCTCTCAAAAATCAAATGTGGTCGCTGCACAATTCCCTGAAATTTTCCAACTCCATACAACAACAAATTTCTCAACTTCATACACTAACAAATACTCTGTTTCTAAATAATACATGTTTTAACACTTTTTACTTGTTTCTAAAATATTGATGTTTTAGATTTTCTATGTACTTTTAATAATGAATTGTAAATTTCCAAAAAAATATTAATTGACAATTTTAAAATTATTGAATTGCTATTGGTTAAAGTTTATGGAAAACTGTTACATTTTAAAAAAATTATGCATTGATAGCTAAATATTAAATTTTTTTAATATGTGTTAAAATTTTAAAATATTTAATATTTAAAAACAGAGGGAGTAACAAACAAGAAAAGTTGCATTTTAAACTATTAAGATGTTTGCTCTAAATTTTAAAAAATGAGTTTAACTAATAGTTATTGTGTTTTAAAAACCACGTTAACCAATCCGACTACATTTGATCCAAAAAACAATCTCAATCTTCTTCATTAGTGAAAGCTTCATATCTTTGTTGTTGGACATGCTTCTTTAGTTGTTGACACTCGGTCATCAAATTGAACGGTAATGTGGAATTAGTTTGAAATAGATAGTTAGAGTGGGATTTTAAAGAATTCAATATTTTATGGAAAAGTAGAGTGGGTTGCAAAACTTGGAAGGGATTAGTGAAGCCAACCACAATTTCATCATCTTATTATCTTATCAAAATTTTCTTATTTTACAATAATCCGATTTGAATCATAAAAATATATTAAATTATTTTATTTATTAATTTGTCTCTGAAATGTGGTGAGTGATGAATTAGACTAAGCTGGTCCGTTGTTGAGTTGAACTGACCCAAATCTAGCCGGAAACAGAAGCGAAACACCTTAATTAAATGGATTTCATGAGTTGATGAATAAGCCCAATACTCACAAATGTTATAAAGTGGTGCAACGGAGGAGATCAAATACCGTGTAACAACCTCTTAACGGTCATTTTCTTCTTCATTCACCTGAAAACAGGATGAATCAAGGTGAAGAGAAAGCCACTTGGGAGCTCTTGTTCCATTTTCATAAGAAATTTCCATCTTTCGAACCTAGTGGTTAAGGTTCTCTCAACAGGGAGGATTTGCTATAGGAAATGAATGATACGTAGAATAAGAAGAATGGAGCTGTTGGGAGTTCGTTAGTAACCAATGAAGACACATGACATACGTTTACTGGAGCTGGTAAGAAGTTTGTTACGAAATGAAATGAAGGAGAGAATAAAAGGAAAAAGACGAAGCCATTTTTAGATCATTGAGAACATTTGTGTGTGTTATTCTCTTGATCTTTTTCTTAGTTTGATTCATCTTATCGTAGCTCTAGAGTTGTTTCTACTTGTATACTATTGGCTAGGTGAGATCAGCCCTTTGTTATATTACATTGGATTAATTTTGGTTAATGATCTATATTGAATCATGGTTTTACTGTAATAAATTTTGATGATTTTAATAATCAATTTGTTTTCAGTTATATAAAAGAAGGGAGCACTATAAGTGTGATGGGAATGGTGAGGCCACACAACAATGTTCAGATGATCACTCCTCTTGCAGAATCTGTCGCCACTGGCTGGTGGCTGCAAATGGTGGGGTGGCTTCTTCCCAACTTATGTGCAAGGCCTTATCATTTACATGTGACCAGAATCCGAATGCTGCTGCTATTCCCGTCTAATGAACACATACATGTATTTACGTATATGCATGTATGTTTAGCTTCTCTGTTATTTTATTTCATTTTTTGGTCTAAATGTTAAGATTTATAACCAGTTTTCAAGTTTACAATGTTGTGGCAAGCCACTTATTACAAAGAAGAGCATTATACATTAGAAACAAAAAAAAAAAAAAAAAAAAGACTTAACTGAGAAGGGGAGGAAGATGAAGAGGGAGGGAGGGAGAGCTGCCGGTCTCGAATCATGCGGTCGACTCTAGCGATGGAAGAAACTTCAGGTAATGGCTAATCTCTAAAGATGCGATGATTTCCTCCAAAGGACATAGATGATGACTTGAAGAAGCAGCTTCAGAATGGTTGAAGCACCAGCCGAAGAAGTGAAATCGTTCTGTTCCAGAATAGCAGAGCAAGATGAAAGGTCATACGGTGGAGCTGAAAGAGTAGACACACAGAAGTGAGACCAAACCGAAGCCGCATAGGGGCAGCTGAAGAATAGGTGATCATGAGATTCTTCAGCAGCTGGACACAAGACACATATGCAGGCACGTTCATGCCCCATGAACTGGACGATCCCTTGTCGGAAGCCGTCCAAGGCAGGCTAGCCAAGTAATGAAAGAGCATCAAGGTTCAAGTTGCAGTAACACAAAAGATTATAAGAACTTCTCTTCTTATTAGATTTAGAAACTCACACAAAACTAAATCTCTTAATGTGTTTCCCTTATAGAACAAACCTCCAAGAAAACTTATTATATAGGTCTAAGCTACTCCTTATCCTATTAGCAACATGAAAACATAAATTCCTTATCTCGATATGTTTTCTATTTCCTTAACTCACTGAACTTCACTTTAATGATTTAACTTGATCCTCAAGTTAATTGGAATTATCCAACATTCTTCCCCTTAATTCCAACTTGAATCTCGGGCTTTTTGATTTCTTGAACTTCGATGAACTTACGCATTTCTTTGAACTTGATTCTTGCCAATGGTTTTGTGAATATGTCTGCCTTCTGCTCCACTCCAGGTACATGTCTAACTTCAATAAGATCGAACTCCACACATTCCCGAATGAAGTGGTACTTCGAGAGTATGTGTTTGCTTCTCCCATGAAACACCGGGTTCTTGGTGAGAGCAATAGCTGATTTATTGTCAATCTTTAACACGACTCTGTTGTCTTCTTTGTTCATGATCTCGGCCATTAACTCCTTTAACCATATTGCTTGTTTCGCAGCTTTTGTAGCAGCCATGAACTCCGCTTCACAAGAAGAAAGTGCTAAGGTGGGTTGCTTACATGACGTCCATGTGATCGGCGATGTTCCAAGGTAGAACATAAACCCCGTTGTGCTTCTCCCATCATCAATATCTATGTTATGGCTGCTGTCACTATAACCAGTAATCTCCGTTGTTCTATTCCGTTTAAAGAAGAGACCATACTCACTGGTGCCTTTTATATATCGCAACAGATGCTTCACGGCTTGTCCATGGCTCTCTCTTGGACTTTGCATATATCTACTCAATACACCGACCGAGAATGTCAAATCTGGTCGAGTATGAAGAAGATACCCTAAGCACCCTATAGTACTTCTATACGATGTTGCATCAATCTCAGGCTCCTCCTCTGCCTTCGATATTTTCAAACTTGTATGCATCGGAACATGAGTTAGATTACATAAGTCCATCTCCGTGTTGACGAGTATACCTCTTGCATATCCTCCTTGTTTGATTCGAATGCCATCAGCTCCTTGCATTACTTCTATCCCAAGATAGTATGTAAGTTTCTTGAGGTCTGATATCTGAAATCTTCTTGACATATCATCCTTGAATTGTTTTATAACTTTTAGCGCAGTCCCTGTGACAAACAAATCATCGACATAGATGGCTATAATGAGAAGCTCCCCCTTCTCCCTCTTTTGATATACTGCAGGTTCCTTGGTGCACTTCGTGAACTCCATCTCCTTGAGAACACGATCAAGCTTAATGTTCCATGCTCTCGGAGCTTGACGCAAGCCATATAATTCTTTACTGATTTCGTACACGTGATCCTTTCTGTCTTCTTCCACAAAGCCTTCTGGTTGAGTCACGTATACGTCCTCGTCTAAGTCTTCGTTTAGGAATGCAGTTTTCACATCTAAGTGATGGATCTCCCATCCATTTGTCGCTGCTAACGCCAAGAGTAGTCGAATGGTTTCTATCCGAGCAACTGGAGCAAATACTTCTTCAAAGTCTATGCCATGTTGTTGTACATACCCCTTCGCGACTAACCTTGCTTTGTATTTGATCACTGTTCCATCTGCATTCTTCTTGATTTTATAGACCCACTTTAATCCTATTGGTTTTACACCTGCAGGCTGCTTAACGAGCTTCCAAGTCTTGTTTTTAATGATAGATTCGATCTCTGCCTACATCGCATCGATCCAAGCTTGTATCATCGCAGCTTCATGGTAACTCCCTGGTTTTCACCGTCGATTGTGAATAGAAGCTTTTCTCCTTCATACTCGGCGAGAATCACATAATCATCGAGTCGTTTAGGCATCTTAATAATACGTCCATATCTTGTTGTTGTTTGTTGATTATCATTGTTCGTATCAACAATTTCTTCTTCGTTTTGGATTTCATCTTCTTCATTCACGATTTGTTCTTCTTGGTTTTGGTGCTCTTGCATCTCTTCACCATCTCCATCTTCGACATCGTGATTAAGAGGAAGTTTGAATGTGTCGGGTTCCTCATTAGTACCCGATACCAGCGCTGACCAATCCCAACTCTGTTTTTCGTCAAAGATCACGTCCCTGCTAACGATGATTTTCTTTTCAACCGGATCATAAAGCCTGTAGGCCTTCGAGCCAGGCTCTGTTCCGAGGTTTATCACCTTCTTGGATCGATCATCAAGCTTCCTTAGATACAGTCCATTGATCTTTGCGAAAGAAACACACCCGAAGACTCGTAAGTGATCAATATTCGGTTTCTTATCATACAAGCCTTCGTATGGTGTTTTATTCTCCAAAGCTTTTGTGGCAATACGATTTATAAGATATGTAGAATGTCGTACCGCCTCACCCCACAACTGATTTGGAACCTTCATTGCTTTCATTAAGCTTCTCGTCATCTCCATCAGCGTTCTGTTTCTCCTCTCAACCACACCGTTCTGTTGAGGTGTATATGGTACGGTGAGGTGTCTTATCACTCCGTTTTCATCACAAAACTGAGTGAACTCAGAAGACGTGAACTCTCCCCCTCTATCGGTGAAAAAAGTTTTGAGTTTTGATCTCGTTTGATTCTCAACATATTCTTTGAACTTTTTAAACCGATTGAACGCTTCACTTTTCTCTCTCAGCAGCATTGTCCACATATATCTTGAGTAATCGTCGATTAAAACGAATATATATTTGTTGTTTGCTGGTGTTGATGGTGATATCGGTCCACACAAATCACTGTGTACCAAATCCAATGCGTGTGTTGCTCGATACTTTGCCTTAGGTGGGAAAGAGCTTCGTGTTTGTTTCCCAACTAAACATGCACTGCAAACATCTTTCTCGTGTAACACCCGTGGCATGCCTACTACCATATCCTTGTCCACCATATTCTTCATGACCCCAAGACTAACATGTCCAAACCGTGCATGTCATGTCTGTGTTGTATCGGTTCTTGTATTTGAAGGCATCTTGAATATTCAATCTCCATTGGCGTCTTGTACAAGCGGTTTGGTGATATCGAGACTTGTACTAATAGCTTTCTTCGGGGTCACTTAGCATTAGCAAGTCTCCTTTCATGTTAACCTCACAACCCTTCTCGGTTGCTTGTCCAAGACTTATGATGTTGTGTTTTAGACTAGGAATGTAGTAGATGTCTTTGAGTGTTCTTCTCTCCCCCGTTTTTCCGATGAACGTGATCGTCCCTTTCCCAACAATCTCGACGTTTGATCCATCACCGAATTTGACTTTGCGTTTTATGCTCTCGTCTAGGATTGAGAAGAACTCTCTCTTGCCTGTCATATGGTTACTTGCACCATTGTCAAGATACCATATACTCGTATCACACTCGTCAAAACTTTTAGGAAACACTTTCTCTTCGTTTAGGAGTACTTCATGCATATATAATGCATCTGCTTCTTGTGTTTCTGTTAGGTTTGATTCTTCTCTTGGTCGTGTAGGACAATGTGACACAAAGTGCCCCATCTTATCGCATCTCCAACATTTAACTTTAGAATAGTCTTTTTTAGTTTTGTCCGAAGCTTCTCCTCCTTTGTTGTGACTATAAGAGTTATTGGATCTGCCTCGTCCTCGTCCTCTTCCTCTTCCACCATAACCTCTACCTCGTCCACGATAATTTCTATGGCTTCGATGGCCTTGCGCATCACTCTTCACAAACATTAGTTTTGACTGATCTCCGTCTTGGGTTTCTTCTTTTACGCGTTCTTTGAAAGCCTTCAATCTCCCAACAATATCTTCGAACCCTGTTGAATTTAGATCCAACACTTGTTCTAACGAGGCTACAATATGAATGAACTTCATTCTTGGAAGTCCCTTTAGGAACTCTTTTACCATCTTTGATTCTTCCATTATTTCTCCTAACGCGGCTGCTCTCGATGCTAAGCCTGAAAGTTTTCCTACGTAGTCATCAACCGTGTCTGTGTCTGCCATCTTCAGTTTGTCGAACTCAGACATCAAAGTCTGTAACCTCGCTTCTCTCACGCGGTCAGCACCTAGGTTACGAGATTTAACAGCTTCTCAAATCTTCTTTGATGTATCATGTTCTCCTATTTGAAGTATTAGCGTCTCCGGGATTGATTGAAAGATTAGAGCGATGGCCATATTGTTCTTTTTTGCATCATCACTCCCTGGATCAATCGTATCCCAAACTTCATATAAATGAAGCATAACTTTCATTCGCATCGACCATACGGTGTAGTTGCTCGATGATAGCATGGGACATCGTATGTCCTTCTTCATCTCAAGACCTTTATCACGTGCTTGAGAATTGTTATCGTCTCCCATGTTTTGATCGAATTACAACTACTCTTGTAATTGATTTTCGAACCTGGAGCTCTGATACCAATTAAAATTGCAGTAACACAAAAGATTATAAGAACTTCTCTTCTTATTAGATTTAGAAACTCACACAAAACTAAATCTCTTAATGTGTTTCCCTTATAGAACAAACCTCCAAAAAAACTTATTATATAGGTCTAAGCTACTCCTTATCCTATTAGCAACATGAAAACATAAATTCCTTATCTCAATATGTTTTCTATTTCCTTAACTCACTAAACTTCACTTTAATGAGTTAACTTGATCCTCAAGTTAATTGGAATTATCCAACAAAGGTATCTCCTCCTTGAACCAAACAATTTTTGACCAAGAGATAGTTGCAGATTGCTCCCTGATTCTCTGCCAAGTAGTCCGAGATGAGATTACATACTGGTCTGAACCATTTCTCCAAAGGAACTTGTCTGGTCCATTTGAAGTCAAAGGTGGTGACATGGTGGATAAAACAATCTGCAGTGTTTCAGCCTCATCCAACCTTGCCGGAGGTAGCGACCATGTACCATCAGTAACAACATCTGAAACAGTTGCAGAGATGTCAATACGCAGGTCACGAGGACCCGATGAGCCCAAAGCAGTCAACAAAGTCCCTAAGTCAGTCCACCAATCGTACCAAAAGGTTGCGGATCTACCATCACTAGTGGAGCAGTTGGTCAATTATTGATGGCCATTATGAAAAGAAATGGGCCAAACCCTTTTTGCCAAGAATGTGGGAGAGGGCAAATCCCACATCAGGGGAAAAAGAAAAGGAATGGGCAATATATATATGTAGTCATACTTACCATAGTTCAAAAGGCTCTAGAGTAAAGAGGCCTTCCACGCGCACGCCGTCGCCGCCTGGCCGGGCTCGGCGTTGGCTTGGGCATGGGCATGCGCATGGGTAAATCTAAAAAATGTTTTTTGGCCCAATTAAGCTCAACGTTTTTGTCCATTTAATTCCCCAAAACAACATACAATTCATTTTAAAACGAGAAATAGTTTGTCTAACAAATAAAAAATGCCACGCAGTTTTTCTTCTCAAATATTTAAACGAGAAAAGAGAGAGTCTTGAGTAATAAGTTTTTGTAACTCAACTCCCTCGATCTTCGCAAGATTTCTGCTCACGTGCAGCAGTGGCTACGGGAAGTGACTCTCGTCTTTCTCTTTAAATAAACCTGACTCGTCTTCTTCATTCTTAGCGCTTTACAGAAACAAAAAAAAAAACATCATAGTAAATCCCTTAGCGTAAGTCAATAGTCCGAGAGTGTTTCGTAGATTTTTAGTTCGTAGGGAAGTTCACGGGTGAAGCGTGAATCGTCTATCATGGTTGTATCCAGGGACTCTATTTCGTAAAAGTTCGTCTCACTACGGAGCAAATATTAAGAGTTAAGGAAAGAGATCCGTCTTGACTCCATGGTCTATTTTGGAAAATGTTTTTTATATTGGTTTTCATTTCGCCTTTTGAATCGTATATTTCTTAGCATTGCTTTATTTATATCGTTTACTTTAATCAGATTTTCCGACCTTACATTCTTAACTCTTAATCGCTTTCTATCGTAAGCTTTAATCGGATTGATTACAGTTTTATAAACGCTTTATTCGAGGCTTTATAAAATGGTTTTTTGTTTTTATTGAAACAAGTTTGCGATTTTCTTTCAGCATTTCCACAAAACGTTTCTTGTTTCTATATATGAATCTTAGAATGTTATAAAAACGATTTGTTTCCAGGAACGCTTTCTAAAGCGAGTTTGTGAAACAATCTAAAAGTCTACACAAACAGTTTTTGTGAAAGCTTTTAAGAGAGTTTGCAAAACATTTTTCAGACTTATATCGATATGATTTGGTAGTTTGTAATGCTTTAGCGATTTACTAAAAACACCAAAAATGACAATCGATTTTAGACTATTATTTTACTTGAAATAATATGTTATTTGTTGATTGGAGTTCTAATTCGCTTTCATGTTTTCTCAACAGAAAATGATGGATCTTAACAATACCCCCACTGATATACAAACTCCACTCAACGTTGCTCAAACTGATGCAACCGTGTCAACCGCTGGAACTACAGTGACAACCGCTGCAGCAACAAAACTAACCTTCCAGTGGGAAATTTTTAGATGAAACCACGCGTCGTAGCCTGTTCGGTGCTGATCTTTTATCAGGTGGGCTCAACAGAAGCCACCACAAGTGCTTCGGTTGCAGTTCCAACTCTTCCAGATGTACCTAGCTTGTTCACTCAAGGATTAATGCCAGACAAGTTTGATGGCAAAGGCTTCAAAACGTAGCAGAAGAAGAGGGTGTTCTTCTGGACAACAATGAAGCTGGATAAATTCATCCATGAGGACAAGTGATGTAGCTTTTATTATGCACTCTCAAATTAACCCTAAAAGCTACTTTTTACTCTCTCAAATAAGAGGTTCAATTGTAGTACATAGTGATCGAATCCACAGGGAATGTGGGCACACAATAGACTATAGATGTTTAGATTAAGCTAGGCAAACAATTTATTAAAGAAGTAATAGTAGACAAGTAAGCATGTGATTGGTTTGATAACAATAAGATGAAATAACTAGGTCTAGGGATTTATCAATCAATAGATTCAAAACACAAATCAAGGATTCTAGGGATTTAATAGATCAAATTCTAGAACTCGAATTTAATAAGAAAGTAATTCAGCTCTCACATGCAATTACTAATAAGATGCCTAAGTTCTATGTTCCATCACTCGCATGCAAACAAGGATCGAACGTCGATCGATACCAAGGCTTGGGTATCGATCGATGCTACCTCAGACAAACATTAACACACATATTGATGATGTTCAACTAGATCCTATACCAACTCTCGTATGCGCCTAGATATCTAATCCACACAAGGCTCGGGTTTTGTTAATTAATTACACTCTTGTGCTTCTCAATTGTCCTATTATTCTAGGTTTAAGCAATCAGTCACACTCTCGTGTTATTCCACTACTCTAGATCCTAATATTACAAGCCACCCTGGTGTAGAGATCTACAGATAACCTAGCAATCCTATGACAATCAATTTGACATTAAGAACATGAAATCCCTAAACCTAACAAAATGATTACTCAGACATGAAAGCAATAACATAAATCATAGTCTTAATAAGTAATAGATATAGAAATCAATATAGAACCAAAAGAGTTCCAATAAATCTATTTAAGGAGGATTGATCTTCTCTCTAAAACTTAAGACAATCAATAAATTAAAGTTTAGCCGTCAACAATGGCTTAGAAAACTATATGAATTAAGTCTAAACTCGTGCAGGGGTATTATGGTAATTTTCCATGACATTTGGGCTTAAGTCGGCCATAAAATAAGTCGGGCATGTCTTCTGGGATCACCTTCGATAGATGGTAAGGCTGTGCCGTCGACCGACACTCATTCATCCCCTCGACAACTTCCTCTCACGAGGCAGATAGACCACTCTCTAGTAAAACATGCATAAATTTGGTTGTAGGATCCTGATTGACCTCAAACTGGTGACATTGGAAATCTAACTCAAATCTATATATTCTGTCAACAGATAATCTCAATCTCACCATGGTAAGGTCTACATACATAGCTAAACATCTGACGCGTCTGCGCAGTTCTGCATCTCTAAAAGCTCCAGAATCACCAAAGTTCTCGAGAACGTACCTGAACCTGAAAATACTCTAGAACATACTAAAAACACATATAATAGACTCTAAATAGGACTGATATCATGGAAAAATAGTGGTAAATATCAGGCCCTATCAACTCCCCCATAGTTAACCATTTTGCTTGTCCTCAAGCAAACAAAGCCTGTGAAAGAGGTTTGGAAAAGCGGAGACTCACACAATGTATAAGTATAACTATCACCCTACTTTGTTGCAACCACATCTTATCATGTCAATCACAGAGACACTTTATAAACCCTATCCTAGTATAGCAACCAAATACATTCTACCAACAACTTAGCAAATACTAGTTTGACTCACCACTCTACTTATTTCATTTCTTTGCATAAATAAATGTGTATGCTTTACCCTGGGAGTATCGATCAAAGGACATATGGACTCTTGCCCCTGCAAGTATCTGAGTACACATGTAGTCTTCTCTGATCAATTTCCTCTCTCTCTTCTCATTTTTCTCAGTCAATGTCTCCCTTCTTTTGAGTATAACATTTTATTTTTTTAATTGACTGAGATATTTGGACAGGCTTCCATGAATCAAGCCCTAATGGTTTTTGCCTCCAGATCATGTTCACTTCTTTTTGACATTTATTCCTTTTAGAATCATATGAATCAAGCTTTAATTGTTGTAACCACCAAATCATGTTTGATTCATTTTTTTAATCTGAAGGGGAGAGAGAGGGGAATCAGAAGCACACAAAAACTTTTACCTTCCAGACTTGCAGAAGGAATCCGATCCGATGTATACCAAGCCCCAAAGCAAGATGATAATGTCAGGATTAGTGTTGGAAATCAGCTTTGGTTCCTTCAAACTTTCTAAGTGATATGTTGTGTTTTTGACACATTTTGCATATGTTTTCTAAAATATTTTCAGGTCTTTATCGAGTCAATTTAGTCCTTTTTGAGTCATTACAGGTCTGGAGTAGGTTAAGAGGCTCTAGGTGGGACACATGAAGAAAAGAATGCAAATTGGAGTGTTTCTGCGTTTAAACCGAGCGGAGCAACCTGACGAGTGCTCCCGAGTGAACGGAGCAACCGTCAACCTACTCCCGCGGCAGAGATTTTTAAGGAAAATTCTAATATTTTGGGATTTTCCCTAATCATCCATATTTTATCTCCTGCAGCCGCCAGAGACCTGCAATATATATTTTCTGATTTCTATTATTTTTCTAAGCGGCTTTTACACAAGAAACCAGACTCTAGATTTATCTTTGGCAATTTATAACCTAGAGGGAGAAGGATCTCTATATCCTTGGGAGAAAATTTCTAAACCCTCTTTGTTTATCATTATTGATTCAAACATATTTTCTTCATCTATGATCTTTGTGTTTTCTTGTGTTATGGCTGAGTAGTCGGCTTGCTTAGTCTAGGGTGTTAGATCTGTGAGCTAAACATAAATAAGTTGATCAATTGATTGTCTTCATTCATAACTGCTCTTATTGCTTGCATTAATATGATCACTTAATGTATGAACTTGGGTTTAATCTATTCACTAACCGTGTAATAGATAACTTGAGAAGATATGAATGAGCTTACATCCCTAATCAGTGAAAGTAGATATTAGGGTTTTTTGTGAGCCTATCAGACTTGATCTCTACTGCTTGTGGTCGCGCTTCAGCACAAACGAGAGTTTAGGACTTCTGGGGTCGATCCACAAAGGGATCAGCACCACGAAAGTGGGCTGTTCTACCTTGAATGATCCGAGTTCTAGACTTACGTTTAACTGCACTTGAATAATTGTTTGGCTCACGCTTGTTTAACACCCGATCAAACCACCCTAGGATAGCATCTTTATAACCTGAATTGAAACCACCTTGCTCTCTGCGAATTTTCAGTTTAGAACACTCAATTGTTTAGCTTGAAATTAAGCCCATAAAAATCAACTGTAACCATTGGTCTATGTGGATTCGATCGTAAAGTGCTACATCGACATACCATTCGATTGTGGTAGCGTGCACATTAGGTTGGTGTGTGTATACACGTAATATCAATTTGGCGCCGTTGCCGAGTACCATCTTTTTACCTTTATTTTTTGGCGATATTTCTAGTCTAAAACCTCTAACTTGCTTTACCTTTTTACTTGTATCTAATGTTGCAGGTGTATGTCCAGCATAAACACTCGAGGAACAACCTCAAGTCCATTAATAACATTCAGAAACAAGGAGCTAGCAAGGTTAGAAAGAACCAACCGACAACAAACAAGGACAAACAACGCCACAATGGGCGACTATGGAAATCAGGTTGATCTCTCTGCCGCAATACAACAGATGCAACAAAAGATGCTCCAGATGCAGCAAACCTTCCGAGCGCAACAGCAGGATGGTCAACAGGCCGCAAAGCAAGCTGCTCCGATCGGAGAGAGAAACTTTTCGCATGACTTTCCTACTACGCGCTCTGCCATTTCTCCACCGCCATGTACCAGGAAATACTTTGAGATCAAGCATGCCGTGATAGACCTGGTGCAGAGAAAATGTTCCATGGGTTGCTAGCTAAGATACCAATGGAGCACATAGAAGCTTTTGAAGAAATCTGCGCCATGACTCCTCAAATGGAGTATCGCCTGATTTTGTCAAATGCATGTTGTTCGCGTTCTCTCTAGCTAACAAAGCTTCAAGATGGCTAAAGTCACTTCCTATTGGCTCTCTCACTACATGGGAACAAGTCAGAGAAGCCTTCTTGAGCCACTTCTACACAAAGACAAAAATAGCTACTCTCAGGAACAAGATCTCCTCTTTCAAGCAACATGCTAATGAACAATTTAATGAAGCATGGGAGCGGTTTAATGAAACCTTCAGGGAGTTTCCTCATCACGGATTTGATAATGATCACATTCTAGGAATCTTCTATGATGCTGTGGACTGGGAGTTCCGCAATTCTCTAAACTCTGCGAGCAAGGGAGATTTCATGACTCAAACTACTGATGGAGCATTCAAGCTAATAGAGAACATGGCTGCTAACTCAGCGAACAAGAACCCAGAGACTGATCGCTCCAAATTCAGTAGCATGTGTGATGAGAACTCCATTGAGTATGAGTTAAAGTGCAAAGGTACCTCTAAACCATTCTCTAAAGTCAGAGCTATTCTCACACATGAGCTGAAAGAGAAAGGGGGAAGTTGTTGTTAAAGGATTGTTGAGTAGAGTTTTGAAGTTGAACATGTCTGACTGTGGATCTTATTTTGGAACAAGCGCTCAAGCTCGACCTGACTAAACCCATCACCAAGTCAAACTAGTGACTTAAACCAAGAGCTTGATGGGAGGCAACCCACTGGTAAGTGTAAATATCATTAGGATTTGCTTTTTACTTATTTTTTTTTGTTTTAGTTTATTGAGTCTGAGGTCAAAATCAGAAAAACCAGAGATACTTCAAAAATTCTGGGTTCAGAAATAGAGCACCCATCCCTCTGAGAGGAGCGGCTGCTCCAAGCCGAGATATGACGATAGAGAACCCAATATTTCCGGAGCACCAGCTCCACGTAGGTAAGTATCTTGTACAAAAAAAATCATATTCTTGTTTACAGCTTCTCTCTGATTTATTGTCACACCAGGGATGGTGTGAAGTAAGTCTGGGGAAGGGTCTTCGTCGTTTACTAACTAGTTTCCTTCTTTTATTTTTATTTTGAGTCAGTTTGAGTTAGCTTTTAGGATCCAGTCAATCAAAGCTTTGTGTGAATTAAGACCTTATTTTGTGTTTATCACTAACCACCTCATGCTTTAGTTATCTTATTCAGTGACCTTAGTAGTGGCGACAAACACACATGTGGACCTAGAACACCCTGACATTATCTCATTTGGTTCTCCAAAAGCTTTCGGCTTGTCGAGGTTACACTGGAAAGACTTAGCTCCATTTAACTTGAACTTCATCTTAACTGAAATACTTCTTGTTATGGGCGTTAGATCAGGGAAACGAGAACACACTCAGGTCTTCTTATTCTTTCTATCCATCTTGTTGATCCTAAGTGGCTGACTCATTTTTAGCCAGTTCCCACTTTAAATCCTTGAACCATTGTTCCACCCTCATGCATTCTTTTTTTAAGTGTCATATGTGCAAATATGTGCAAAAGAGCCAGAGATGAAAGGATCAACACAAACCCTCACTCGTTTTGATTACAGCAGAAGTTGCAGAGCAAGGGTGAGAGTGCTCCGAAAGAGAGAGAGAGCAACTGACTGAATGGTCCAAACAGAAGAACGGAGAAGTAGAAGAAAGGCTGAAATAAAAACCTCCAGGGGCACACCTTATGTAACTACCTCCGTCTCGTCATCATCATATATTCTATGATTTGCCATGTCATAAAAAATGGTAGTTCAATTTTAATTTGCATGGTCCAAAAGATGATGAGAGGGATGAGAAAAGGGAAAAAAAAGTGTCTCTAGTTGGTTAAACCAATGGGTGCTGAATTAGGAGTATAAAGAACGAACAAGGGTGATCTGGTAATTGGATCAATCGCTTTAAGAGAAGCAGGAAACAGGAGTGACTGCTCCGAGGAAGAAAACGAGTGGAGACATGTGGAGATCAATGGATCCATACTCTCTTGCAATTTTGCGCAATATTCTGCATCCTCTACAGAAAATGGTAACCCATAAACACTGATTAGCTCCACCTAAACATTTAAATAGCTTGTTTCACACCTAGAAAAGCTTACCCTGACTACTGCATGTGATGAGAAGCTCAAGCAACTCTTAATTGAATGTAAGGAGTTTGTCTGGAAAGTGTAACTTTTGCAGGTTTGAGATATCATCAATCAAACAAAAAACATGCTCAAATGCAAATTTGAGATGAAAGATATGAGATTAGTAGATGTAATTCTCGGGGTTAAAGTCACAAGAAATTCAAATTATCTTAACCCAGCCTCATTATGCTCAAACAATATTAGAGAGATTTAACATGTTAGTTTTTGATCGGATTGTGTCAGAAATTTGACTTTCTCCAGACGACTAACACGGAAGTCTTCTGAACTCTTGGAGGAAATTTTCTTATTGTCGGTGAAAGTCGTCTCAGGTTACTTTTGCAATGGAAAAATAAACCTTAAATATTTAATTTTAAATAGAAGACTTCCATGTAAGTCTTCCGGCAGACGACTGAAGTCTTCCAAAATTTTATTCTAAGATTCTGGTCAAAACTTATTATCACATAAGACTTCTGTGTAAGTCATCTGGTGGAAGACTTACATGGAAGTCGTCTAATTAAAATTAAATATTTAAGTTTTATTTTTCAATTGCAAAAGTAACCTCAGACGACTTACTTGGAAGTCGTCGAGTTAAATTTAATATTTAAATTTCTTGTGGAAGACTTCCATGTAAGTCTTCTAGAAAAAGTCAAATTTATGAAACAATTCGGTCAATTGCAAAACTAACCCAGTTAATCCTAGAAGACTTACCAAAAAATATTCTCTGGTATTTTTGAAATTCTTTCAAAAATAAAAGTAAGTCAATATTTACAAAGGAAGACTTCCAAAGAAGTGCAATAGAGTAGACTTCTCTCGAAATTTTCCTTTGTAGATTTTCAATTGGAAAAATGACCTAAATGAAAGACTTCCTAGAAGTCTTCTGGACGACTTCCGTGGAAGTCTTCTACGTCAAAGTTTAATAAATTTTCATTTTCTGTAAAATTACAAAGACTTTTTAACATTTTCTTGTTAGTTCATGTATATTAGTTGATATGGGGGTTCCTGAATAAAATTCATAACTTAATTGGTTTTAATTATGAGGTTACCAACATTCATATTTATTAATGTTTCTATCTAATCCGAAGTCTTCTACATTAGTTTTTTGTAAACTTGGTAAGTAACTTTAAGATATGTTTTTAACTTTCAAAAGTGTTAAGTAACTTCAAGAATATCAAGTAATATAGTTTAATATGTCTTTTTAGATCATAAGATATACTTTTTAACTTTCATGAAATTTAAAATTTCATTTTTCACTTAAAATTTGAATTTTCCACTTAAATTTTAATTTTCCGCTTAAATTTTTTGCTTATATTTCAATTTTCCGCTTTAAATTTAAGTCTTCTGAAAAGTCTTTCGAGAAAATTTCCCAGAAGTCTTCCGAAAGACTTCTCAGAAGAATTCTAGTGAAACTGCTATATGTTTTAACTTATGTAATGTTTGATATTTTGTGAATTTGACTAAGTTTTGTTTAGAAGTCTTCTCCCTTAGTTGGAGTAAATTTGACTATTTCTTTGTGTTATTGTGTTTTGCTATTGAATTTGTATCAATAACTTCAATAATATCAAGTACTTTTGGTAAGATAATATTGTAGACATGAACATTTTTACCAAAAAAAATTTTATTAATATTTTTTTAAATTTACTAAAGAATTTACAATTAAAAGAGTACACATACAAATCACAAAACAGACCATAAACAAAATTATTTTAGATAATTCCTTTATAAAAAAATAAGCTTGGACTCATTTGACATGGGAGAAGACTCTGTCATAAAACTTTCAGGAAGTCTTTTAGGAGACTTTTGAGAAGACTTTCCATAAGACTTCCAAAGTCTAACTCAGATCTGAAAAACCTGCAAATCCAAGAACGTTCAAATGGTTTCAAAACATAGAAAATGAGTGGAAGATGAGATAGATATACCTGCAAAACAAGATGAATTATTGAGAAAGACATGAGCCAAAAATGATAAATTGATATAATGTTTGGTGATTTCAAGTTCTAAGAGGCTTAAGAGAGGTTGGAGAGTTTTAGTTTGGGAAAAAGATAAGAGTTTTAAGAAACCAGAGACTTACCAAAATTCCGCCATGAAAACTTACTTAAACTCTTAGATTTGTTATGAAAGAGAAGATATGGGAGAAGACTTCCGGGAAGTCTTTTAGTACATTAAATGTTCGAAGACTTCCAAGTCTGTCTCATATCTGTATATCCAAAATCATTCAAATGGTGTCAAAACATTGACAAGCTTCAAATATAAACTTAAAACAACAAAAAGAGTTTTCAAAAGGTAAGAGCTTTAAGCAACAAGGGGTTATCAAATGAAAAAAAATATAATTTATAGATTTACCTTTAAAGGAGTGGAAGATGAGAACCATGTAATGAAAAACTTGTAAAAACAAAATAAATCAGTGAGAAAGACATGAGATAAAAATGAAAAAAATGATATAAAGTTTTGTGTTTTTAAGTTCAAAGAGATTAGAAAGAGGTTAGAGAGTTTTCGAATAAGAAACATTACACTTTTGTTGCAGCCATTTGAGAGAAAGAGAGAAAATGTGTAATTTTTTCTTTATATAAGGAGACAAAAATTCCAATAAATGAAATATTTTCGATTCAGAAGACTTTCAAGTAAGTTTTCTAGACCTTAAATTTACTATTCGCCCAAAAGACTTCTACGGAAGTCGTCTTCTAGTGCATTATTTGTTGGAAGACTTAAGTCACCTAAACCCTAAACTCAAAATAACTAACTAGCTAGAAACAAACACTTCATAAACTTCAAATCAACTTTAAAAGTATTTAATATACACAAAGCTAAAAAAATATAAGTCAAAATTTAATTTTTCAAAACAAAAGTTAAGCTTCAAAAATCTAACCATAAAAATACATACAATACTACAACATATGTTACAAAAGTCAACTTTAAAAGTGTTTAATATACACAAAACTAAAAACATATATGTACAATTCAATTTTACTAGATCTTAATTTATATCATTTACAAATGTTTATAATTACATTATTTCAATTTATCTCACATCAAAATACTTTTTATAAAATATATAAATTATTTTTAAGATCTACTATACGAGAAGACTTCTTGGAAGTCTTTCAGGAGACTTACAAAAACCTCACAAGACTTACAAAACTTCAGAAGACTTTACGTGGTTATATTCGTAAAAATGAATTCTCACTTTTTGTTTGGCCATAAGGGGTTGGTTATAATTTCACTATCCTTTTGAATTACTTTTGCATTTGATTTAAGTTTGGATATAATTTTGGGGTAAAATCAATTCTTGAGTCATATTTGGTAAATTCCCAAATTATTTTAGTCTATTTTCATCATAAATTTAGGATATTTTTGAAAATAGTGATTCGTAAATAGTAAATTTGAAAATAATACCAAACTTGTGGTAAAACTGAAATTTTTTCTTTTATTAATTAATTTCTCATAAACCAAAAGATAAAAGAGAAATTGCTAAGAATAGCATAAGTTAAGTACTACTTTGCAAAAATACACACACTATCAAAAATATATAAACATTTGTGTTTATACTTCAGTGATTATTGTTTAAGGTTTAATGTTAAAGGGGTGAGATTGAGCTTCTAATTTTTTTTATAAATATTTTAAAAAATTAATTAAGTCTATGTTGATAAAAAGTTAAGGTATTTTTGAAAATAATTATTTATTAAAGTTAAATTTGTAAAATGATATTAAATTTATGGTATAAATGGAATTTCCGCAAGATAAAACGCCTAAAATTATTTATGGATGCAAAATACTCTCTCAATTTCATAATAAGTGTCGTTTTAGAGAAGATTTTTTGTTACAAAATAAGTGTCATTTTCGATTTTCGATGCAAAATTTATTAATTTGATGTTGCAGTTTATTTTTCTATTGATTAAAATATGGTTAGATGTATAGGTAATTTTATTTTTATATAGAAAATATACAAAATTAATTGTTTTCTTAATCCGTGTGAAAAAATTTAAAATGACACTTATAACGAAAACAGAGGGAGTAATATCCTTGCTCCGTAATCTCTAAAAACTAAAAAAAGAATATCGAAATCCGTAGGCCTTTTTTGGAAACTGTTTTGTTTTATTTCTTGGAAATTGTTGAAACTACATATCAGTTCCCAATTATGTTTTGACCTTTTCGCCTTCATCCTCCTTATAAGTAGAAAAAACTGATTATTTCTACCTCTTCATCTTCGTTTGGCTTTCATCCTCTGTATCCGTGCTTTTGTAGAGTTACTTCCTTGGTATCATTATTATTAGTTTGCCTTGTAAGCAAAGCTACGTAGCTATGTTCTAGTAATGATCTAAGTACGAACAGAACTAACATTTTTTCTTGTTATTATGTTGCAGAAAGATCTTGTAACATGAATTGGGAAGAGAAGAAAAGTCTGGTTAACGAAGTCTTCTCTTGGTCAATTGAAGATATTCTCAACAAAGACATCTTCAAAACACATATTAGGACGATACCAGATACGTTTATGTCTACTGATGAGTACCTTAAGTGCTTTGTTACTCATCAACTAGAGGAAACACGAACAGAGTTGTTCTCAAGCTTTGGATCTTTGTGGAAATCTCCTCTTTTTTATATAAGCTCTGCCCAGGAAACGAAAATAGAATTGCCGAGTAAAACATCCAACAGTTTCTTTTAATGCAGAAGGAAGCAGAACAAAGTACGAGCCGAAATGTGGAGATCTAATTGCTCTCACGAAAACAGCAGGGCCAAGACGCGTCTATGACTTGAACCCACTGGTTCTTGCATATGCATTCTCTGTTCAGGATGAGCTAGGTTTCTCTGTTTATTTGTCTTTTATCTAATGACTTTAACCACAAACACTTACTTGTATCTGGAACGCTTTGCACGGATGTGGCAATTTGAGCCTCATCAAGAGTGTCCTTCAGGCTAATACTGCGGTATATGTAAATAAAAAGCACATATGATTTTAATTTTTTTTGTTTGCTATAGTGCTATTTTTCTTGAGTTTAGAACTCTATTTGAAAACTCTAGACAACACTGCGGCTAATGTGAAATGATTGTGGTTATTCTTGTTTTTTTTTTCAGGATACAGAGCACTCTGTTTCTTCTAGGGAATTGGGAAATGATGTTTTGGATATTATACGTTCAGCGAACTTGAACTCTTCTCAGGTGTCTGCAATTTCAAGTTGCCTTCAGACAAGGAATCTACATGACAAGACTTGTGTGAAACTAATATGGGGACCACCTGGTACTGGCAAAACAAAGACAGTTGCTACACTTGTCTTTGCCCTTCTCAACCTGGGTTGCAAAACAGTTGTGTGCGCTCCTACAAACACAGCTGTTGTGGAAGTTGCGTCGAGGCTCTTGGTGTTATTTAAGGGATCTTCTGCATCTGAACATTCTACTTACGGGCTCGGGAATATTGTCTTAGCCGGGAACCGAGGCAGGATGGTAATAGACAGCAAGAATGAAGATCTCCTAGATGTGTTTCTTGATCATCGCATCAGTAAACTGAGGGAACTTTTATCGCCATTGGTTGGATGGAAACAGAGTTTGGAGTTGCTTATTAAGTTTCTTGAAAATCCGGAGTCTGATTACAAGAAATATCTCTTGATATGTGAGAGAAAGGAGAAGGAGAGAGGCAAAAAGAACAAAGGCCTTTTTTAAATTTTGGTGAGTTTCTAAATAAGAGGTTTGATCACTTAAGTGAAAAATTGGAGACTAATATGGTGGATTTGTACACACATCTGCCTAAGTCTTTTATATCATCTGATCATGTGAAGAAAATAGTTGAAGCTTGTCACTCTCTTCTTCGTGTCAAACATTTCCTGGAGGAGAATTCTTCAAAAGATGATTTTAAGACTGGAAGCTCCATATTTGATAGCTTCAACAAAATCATCGGTCTTGATTTCCTTCAGCATCTATGTTTGCTTCCTGGCCGTTTTGGGGGTCAAGCCTCGTTGGATGATGAGGATATAAAGAAATTTTGCCTGAGAAATGCACACATCATCTTCTGTACTGCCTCAGGTGCTGTAGATATGACCGCGGAAAGGACAGGTAACATAGAACTGCTTGTAGTTGACGAGGCAGCTCAACTTAAGGAATGTGAATCAGCTGCTGCTTTGCAACTTCAAGGCCTGCACCATGCTGTTCTAATAGGAGATGAGCTTCAACTACCAGCAATGGTGCAAAGTGAGGTATCTCTTTTGTTTTGTACTATATATTTGGTATTTCAAATAAAGTTTTTGAGAAACTTTAAAATGTTTTCATGTGTGTTTAAAGAATGCGAATATAGAAATAGCGTTTAGAAACATAGTCTTCTATAATCCATGCAGGTATGTGAGAAGGCCAAATTTGGGAGAAGCTTGTTTGAGAGATTGGTTTTGCTTGGCCATAATAAACATTTACTTGATGTTCAATACCGTATGCATCCTTCGATAAGTCGTTTTCCCAACATAGAGTTTTATGATGGTAAGATCTCTGATGCTCCGATTGTTAAAGAAAGCAACTATCAAAAGAGGTTTCTTGAAGGAAACATGTATGGTTCTTTCTCGTTTATCAACGTGGGACTTGGGAAAGAGGAGTTTGCTGACGGACATAGTCCCAAGAACATTGTTGAAGTTGCTGTGATTTCTGAAATCATATCCAAACTTTTCAAAGGTATAATGTTTTATTGAACTCAAATATATAGATAATATGTTTTATATTCTTTTGTAATTTGCATATTATATGAAACAGTGTCATGTGAGACAAGGACCAAGATGAGCGTTGGGGTCATTTCACCTTACAAAGGTCAAATAAGAGCAATCCAAGACAGAACGGGAGACAAGTACAGTTCTTTACTAGGTGATGAGCTTTTCACTTTGAATGTTCGGTCGGTTGATGGGTTTCAAGGAGGAGAAGAAGATGTCATTATCATATCCACCGTCAGAAGTAACGGTAACGGAAAAGTAGGGTTTCTCAGTAACCGTCAAAGAGCTAACGTAGCACTCACTCGTGCAAGGCACTGTTTATGGGTGATTGGGATCGAGACAACTCTGGGGTTGAGTGATTCGATTTGGACAAAGCTGATAAGGGACTCGAAGAACTCGAAGGTTCTTTCTCAGCGTTCAGATCCTGTGTAGTGCAGAATGGTCTTTGGGACATTAAACACTCCGGTGATCAACTCTCGTGGAGAGGAACTAGACACGCACACTATATCAGAGCAAGACTGGATCGTGTGATGGGAAATTGCGCTTGGTCAGAGGCCTTTCCATTGGGTCGTTGCTGCTACTTGAGATTCGAGGGTTCGGATCACAGACCTATGATCACCTTTTTCAACGCTGACAGACAAAGAAAAGGAGGTTTATTCAGATTCAATAGATCTCTCGTTGAGAAAAAGGAAGTTTCACAACTAGTGGATACAGCTTGGAATCACTCTCCGCTGGATTCCGTGATCAAGAAATTGAACTCATGTCGCAGAAGCATCATTCAGTGGACAAAAGCACAACAGAATCAGAGTAATATCATTATCAAAGCCTCTCAAACGGCTTTAGAAGAAGCTCTATCGGCGGTGACACCAAATATTCCCCGTATTGAGAAACTTACCTCAGAGCTACGTCAAGCGTATCTAGCTGAAGAACAATTTTGGATACAAAGAAGCCGAATCCAATGGCTCAAACAAGGAGATAGGAATACAGGGTTTTTCCACGCAGCAACAAGATCGAGACGTATGCTCAACTCTATCCCTGTGATAGAGGATGCGGAAGGACAAGAGGTCTACGATGAACGAGATATCACCCGAGTAATCTCGAAATACTTCCAGCAGATTTTCACCTCCAATGGGAACACATCTTTCTCTCAACTGCAAGGACTCCTCTCTCGGAAAGTTACCCCGGAAATGAACCAAAGTTTAACTTCTATACCGAGTAATTCGGAAATACAAGAAGCAGTGGCATCGATTAGCGGAAGCAAGGCCCCCGGTCCCGACGGGTTTTCTGCCACTTTCTATCAATCTTACTGGCACATCGTTGGTGGGGATGTGACTGAAGATATCAAGAGATTCTTCACTTCAAACTCCCTTCAGCAGCAACAGAATGAAACTCACATAAGGCTCATTCCAAAGATCTCTTCTCCCCGATCAGTTGCAGACTACCGTCCCATCGCGCTATGCAACACCCACTACAAAATTATAGCAAAGATCCTCACCCGCCGACTCAAACCATTACTGCCACTCCTTATCTCCGATACCCAATCGGCCTTTGTGGCAGGACGAGCTATATCAGACAACGTCCTAATTACTCATGAGACATTACACTTCCTACGTACTTCAGAGGCAAAAAAGTATTGCTCCATGGCGGTGAAAACTGACATGAGCAAGGCATATGACCGCATTGAATGGGAGTTTGTACGAGAAGTTCTATCTCTTCTCGGGTTTGATCCAATTTGGATCTCATGGATCATGACATGCATAGAATCGGTGACTTATACCTTTCTCATCAATGGTACTCCGCGCGGGCTGGTGAAACCCTCTCGTGGGTTAAGACAGGGAGACCCACTGTCACCTCACATCTTCATCTTATGCACCGAGGTTCTTGCGGCAATGTGCGAGAAAGGGCAGGCAGATGGGTCTCTCCCGGGAGTCCGTGTTGCCAGAGGAAGCCCCCCAATCAATCACCTCCTCTTCGCGGATGATACCATGTTCTTCTGCAAATCTAATCCAAAGAGTGTGACTGCGCTGGTAAAGATCCTAGGCTCCTATGAGGAACTGTCTGGTCAAAAGATCAACACTCAAAAATCGACTATCACCTTCTCAGCTAAGACCCCATCGGAAGTTAGAGCTCGGGTGAAACTGGCGCTAAACATTGAAAAGGAGGGAGGAATAGGAAAATACTTGGGGCTCCCGGAGAACTTTGGTCGTAAAAAGAGTGATATTTTCGCTTCCATTGTCGATAAAATCAGGCAAAAATCCCATAGTTGGAAGACAAAATTTCTGTCTGGAGCGGGAAAACAGATTATGCTCAAGGCTGTCCTTTCCGCGATTCCGTGCTATACGATGTCCTGTTTTAAAATTCCCATCTCCCTGTGCAAACAGATTCAGTCCCTCCTTACACGATTCTGGTGGGACGCAAATCCGGAGAAAAAGAAAATGTGTTGGGTTGCTTGGTCATCCATGGCTTTACCGAAGTATGCGGGAGGTCTCGGCTTTCGCGACGTGGAAACTTTCAACAATGCCTTATTAGCTAAGATAGGATGGAGACTCCTCAAAGAGCCGCAATCTCTCCTTGCCAGAGTCCTTCTTGGAAAATATTCACATGACTCCTCCTTCCTGGACTGTATTGCACCAGCTACTGCTTCCCATGGGTGGAGAAGCATCATTGCTGGAAGAGATATCCTCCGAAAAGGCTTAAGTTGGGTTGTTGGCAATGGTGAATCAATCAGGATATGGGAGGACCCATGGCTCTCCTTCGCCACTCCTTGCAAGCCGATTGGACCCCCAACTTTAGCATCTCACAAGTTAAAAGTTAGTGAGCTTCTCTGCCCCATCTCCAATCAATGGGATCTTGATAAAATCAGAAGATTTATACCTCAGTATGAGGAAAGTATTTTGAGAATAAAAACCAGCTCTGCACCGTCTCTGGATATGTTAGTTTGGTTACCGGAGAAACATGGATCCTACTCAACGAAAACAGGCTACGGATTGGGAATCTTGGAAAAGAACGGTGGAGATAAGGAAAGTCAGCCGCTAGATTGGCAAAAGCATATTTGGAATATCTCCACAACCCCAAATATTAAAGACTTCCTATGGAAAATCACTAAAAAAGCCATCCCGGTTAGTGAGAACCTCAACAAGCGTGGAGGGACTGCCTTCAGCTGTAAAAAATGTGGAGGATATGAAGATGATCTCCATGTGTTTCTTACCTGTCCCTTTGCGGTGGAAGTTTGGAATCTCTTACCCCTGCGCTCAAGTCCCTCATCTGCAACTCCCTCCATGGCGGTATTGATCAAAGGAGGGACCAACCTTACCCCGTTACCCCCAACGGGAATCCATATTCCTTTATGGCCCTGGGTGCTTTGGAATTTATGGAAATCTAGAAACAAACTAGTTTTCGAAAACAGAGTGTTCTCTGCCCAGGAAACAGCCTTGAAGTGTATCTTAGATGCCAAAGAATGGTGCTCAGCCCACTTACCAGTTAAGCAGGATCCAGGGGCCCTAGGACAGGAACCTTCCTCCCCTCACGTTCGCCGACCTGCCCCACCACCCACGTTTTCACCAAATATCCTCGTCGGTTACGTTGATGCAGCCTGGGAAAGCAAATCCGAGGATTGTGGTACTGGAGTAATCTTTACTGGTAATAACTCCTTAGTGCCCCCGAAATTATGCGAAGCTCGCACTCGTGTATCATCAGCTCTCATGGCAGAAGCCTTTGCTGTTCGTCTCGCGGTAGTTACCGCCATGTATGCAAACGTTCGATCCCTGGCCGTTCTCTCTGATTCTCTGTCGCTAATTTCCTTGTTGAAGAGAGGCGCCTATCAACCTGAACTGTTCGGGATCATGTTTGATATCTATCATGCCTTACCTTTCTTTGATGTTGTTTCTTTCGATTTCATCTCTAGGAATTTTAATGTTGAGGCTGATTTAGTGGCAAAATCAGCTCTCCCTTTGTCTTTCGTAAGCTCCAGCGATGGAGAGTAAACCTTCTAATGAATACAAGTTGTTCGACCAAAAAAAAAGAAATGAATTTGAGTTAAATATAGTCTTGTTCGCTAACCACAAGTAAATCCCTTATTTTGTAATTTGACTTCATTTCATTTGTGTATTGTCAAGATAAAATAAAGTAAGGTTTTTCGTGATACTACGAAATAGGAAATATTGCAATAAAGCAAGAAGAGTAGATCAAAATTAATATTTTATTGATCAATAGAGCATGACTACAATGTATAGGGTTTGCTTCAAATTATTTGCTTCTATTGTTGAGGTTAATATTAGTCGATCCACCTCTCTTAGGGTTTAAAAGTTTCTTTAATTGGTTCTTTTAGTGGAAATCTATGTTGGATCCTTCCATATCCTGAAATATGAAAAAAAAATTCTGTAGTAGAAATTTTCCAATTTGCTAGATGTAAACATGATACGGAGGCCGAAATTCATTTAAGCAGATGAAGAAGGTCGGTGTCCTGAGCAGGAAAGATACTTGGATTAATTATCCCTGACAATTGGATTTATTTCTGATTTCATGAGTTAAGTCGGAATATAACTTGTGTACCATGGTCGACCGAGATCATACCGTCGCAACTGGTTCATGGGTGGTGTGAGCATGACGTTGCTTCTTATATGTTTCCCGGGTTATCTTGGCATGGACCATAATAAAACCTGGTAGGAGATGCCTCATTACCACGATTTGGGAGAAACTATTGTCTCTTGAGTCTTTCTGGCACGGAGCCATGTGTTATCATATGATCTTGGTGGATTCGTGATCCCAGATTCGCATTACAATAGTTTATGAAACCCGTCTTATGGCTCAATGTGTTAGTCACATGTGGCCTTAGAGTCATCTGATCTAGAGGACGCGGCGCATATTCAGATTAAATGATAGATTCGTTGATATGCTTTCATAAGCACCTCGTCATCCTGCATGTGAGAAAGAGATCGTGGCCTGAATCAGTTGATAACTCGTGGAATGCTGTAATGGACTTAAAATTTTATCTGATTAGTGGTGACCTCATAGATCTATTAGAGTTAGAAGGGGAAGCTTATCTTCCTGTCATGTGAGAAGGAATGTTTGACCCAGAGGCAGGAGGAGGGAGCTGTAGAAGGAATTCTATGAAGTTAGATGTACTTTGGCCTTGGTTTGTTGTCGAGTCTTCTTTGAAGATTTTTCTTTCTTCTTTGTAAGATATTACTGTTGTGCTTTATTTCCGTGTCAGAGAGTATTTGAATTTTTGAGAACTAACTTCTTGATATTTGAATTTTGTTATCTTTTATTTTGTACCGATGGTGCTTATCAGGTGGACATCCTACTTTGGGATATTTCGAGAAAAATCCTTGGCTTGATTAATGGGTGGCACGATATATAGACTCCGATAAGATTCCTAACACGGAGAGTCAGATTTGAGGCTAAACATGTGCGTTTTGTTTTTTGTTAGTTGAAACAATTTGATTTCATGTAAACTAAGCTAACTCATATATAAACCATTCCACATCAGCATTTTACTGATACTCTATCAGTCGCATGTAGTCAAAAGGTTTTTATTGTAAGTTCAAGTATTAAAATTTAAATTTGTTATTAGTTCACGTATGAATCGCATCGTCGATTCATTTAAACTAGCTGACTCGGCTATAAACTGTTTCACATCATCATTTACCAACAAGATGTCAGGCACATGTATTAAAATATTTTTATTTTAAATTCATATATTAAATTCAGTTTTTTATTAGTCTAGCTATCAGATCTAAAGTAAAATAATTTAGGTATCAATTAAACGATATGGTCCTAGTTCAGGCATTAATCGGCCTTTTGCATGTATTATCGAGGTGAGTTGTGTTGAGATTGTGGGGGAGGAACAAAAACGCTTGTCCTAATGGTGCAGATGGTTTGTGATTGCTAGGGTGCAACAATGTTTGTACTAGTCATGCATGTAGGATAAGACTGTGCAGTACAAATATGTGTTTATGTAATATTGATGCAGGACTATATGAATATATATATATTAGGAGAATGTGAGGTGCAAAGACTATCTATGTATATTAGGGAATTGGTTATTTTGAGTGGTGTATTAGATATAGTGATTGTTGATGTTAGAGCTAGACTTCCATGGTCGTAGTTCTATATCTGACTATTTAGTTTGTGTGTTAAGCATCTCATAATGTATTGAGCATCTCTTCTATTATTTACACCTCTTTTTTTTCCTTTGTAGGTGAGCGGACAAGTAGTTGAATATCTCAATATTTTGTGTCTTAGGATGATCACGCCGGTTTTATATGACTTTGATGCATTATATTTTGGTTACTTAATTTTAAAGATGTTTTATTAAGCGCTTTGACATTTTACCCGTTTATCATTTCTTTTAATTTGACATTTTTTCTTAAGTAGCACGTCATTTTCGAGAAAGGATAAGACGAATGTTACAATTTGGTATGAGAGTGGATTCTGTCCCAGTCCTAACCCAAGACAGCGATTAGGGGACTCGTTTTTCAAAGGTTATCAATTTTTTTCCAGGGATTGGTAATTTCAAAAGAGATTCGACACCTTTTGGTGCAATATTATCCGGTTAGTCGTTAGTGTTTCTAACCTATTCTTTTTTTCATGAGAAGATCAAATTTCTATTTTTTTATTGTGTTGTCTTCTATTCTTTTTATTTTCTATCGTGCTAAAGGAGAGTTCCATAAGAATTCAAAGAAAAAATTCCTTGTTGTTTTTCTAGTCTAGGTTTCCACTTCCTTTTCTTTGTTTCTTATCTCAATGCTAATCCTACTTTCATGTTCTTCTCTCCCTCAATACTGTTGAAGTTTTTTTGAGTCATGTTTGGAATTTTGGGTGAGTTCCCAATTAAGTGGAGAGAGAATTTTAATGACCGTGTTCTTGATGGACCAATTGTTTTTTAATTATAAAAAATTAAGTCCTATCATTTTTTAGCTTTGTCACACATTGGTAGTTTAGCAAACTACCTTCATCTCCCTCTGCTATATAAGAAACTTCATCCTTCTTTTATTCTCCATAAAGTCAAAGCAGTGTTTTGCCTAATGGCCAATTGTCATTGCATTATCTGATAACCAGTCACTAGTGAATTTTTCAAGCAACTTTCTAGGTAAGTTTTCAGTGATTTTCTCCGGGTAGTTTCTGAAAGGTTTTAGCTAGTTTTCAACGAGTCTTTTATTGGATGCATCTTCTGTTATCTTTCCAATTAGTAGCAAAGGTGAGAGTTATTCTGTATCATCTCTTACTAATGTAGAATTATCACTATGGATAATTTAGTTTCAAAGCATGCTGTATATTTATGAATCGAGTCTGTTTGAGTCTTGCATGATAGTTATCCTATTCACTGTAAACTGTATCTAGGGTTTAGAGGATTCAGTTGTTTGTTTATTTGAATAAGTTAAGAAATTGTTATATATACATATATAAATATACACGTATTGTAAAAATTGTAGGATACAGATAGGTGCTTATGTATTATTGGCGTAGTGTTGTGTGAAAATTGCAGGGCGCAAAGATGTTTCTGCTATAGGTGCAGGTTGTTTGAGATTATAGGGGTATAAATGTTTACGAACAACGCAGGTAGGATGAGGTTACGGAGTACAAAGAGGTGCTTATGTACTATCAACAGGACTAATTGAGTATATATATATTTGTATAAAAAAATGTAGGGTACAAAGAATAGTTATGTACTAAAAAAGTATTGGATTTTTGTGTGTGTGGTGTATTAGACATCATGTTTGTTTTATATTATAGCTAAACTCTCATAGTTAGATTTTTATTAGTGAGTCAGTGATTTGTGTGTATATCATTTTATATATTACTGATTGACTCAAATGTTACTCACTCATGTTTCTTTTCTTTGTAGGCGAGTTTGATGAATAATATCTAGACAGTTTGGTGTTTTCGACTTTTCTTATTTTGTTCTGGTTTTATAAAAAAATTGATGTGGTTTATTTCGTTACTGAATTTTAAAAATGTTTTATTCCGCTTTTATTTATTTAACCTTCTGATATTTTATTCGGTTTTATACTTTGTTTTAATTCGACATTTAATCGTAGTACTATGCTGTTTTTGAGAGATGATGAGATGAGTGTTATACTAACTTTTATAATTTCAAATATAATCTTTATGCATCATCAAGCTCTGAATAACCAATAAGTTGTAATGAGCAAGGAGACAAGGATATGGCATATATATGACGAATAATGCATTTTAATATTACCAAGAACAATAAAATAAAACACCAATTGTTCGTTTTTAGAAACAATGAATTTAAGTGCGTCTTCTTAATTACTAAGAACTCATGAAAAAATCACATATATAACCATGTCATACAGTGCCAGTCCAATATTAGATGCCTTAAGCTATAACTTTTAAAATTTTGGTTAAGCAAAAAAAAAAAGATCTTTTTAATTTTTTTTATCTTAAATAGTTTTGAATTTTTTTTTGGTTTTAAAATATGGAGACACGTCGAGAAAAATACAAAAAAACAAAAAAAAGAAAAGAAAAAAGAATTCAACTAAAGCCACAACCAAACTCACCTAAACTGGATAAGTTCTAAATTAGAAACTGATTTATATAATACCGACAATTTGTCATATAAGTTTTATTTTATATCATATATATTTATAATATAGATTACATTAAAAATTTATAAACTAATTTGATTTCATTAGTGAATGATAAACATAATTTTATTAAATTAACTATATAAAATTATTAGTTAATGTTATTATAGTTATTTCACTGTAATCAGTCAAAATTTTAATAAAAAAAATTTCTTTAAAATGAAATATTATTTGACAACACACTTATTCAATATATTTATTAATAAAAATGTAAATAAAGATAAAAATTCTTCAAATATATTATTATTGTCAAAAAAATTATAAATTATATTTACATATAAATACTAACAAAAAATTTATATGACAAAACTAATCGCTTTCTTGTTAAATTATAAGTCGAAGGTAATCTGTAATATAAAAAAATGGCATTACAGACAAATGCTTCTATGATTAAAACTATCTTACGTCTATCAATATAAGTTTACTTTGGTATACTATAGATCTAATAGAGATTTGTCTTCGCTAGGCGTGGTGATTTTTTCTTTTCTTTTAACTTTATCGTTTAACATTGATAGACGACATATTACCATTTTAATATATCAACTTTTATGTACCCAAGACATTGCACTAATTTATTCTAAGTCACGATTTTTATCTATCTATTTTGGGAGATAACACTTAACACCGAGTTAACTTGCAAGACATTCCCACAGAAAGCTTTTTCAAATGTTGATTGAAAATTATGCATTTTGTATTGCTGTTTTTATTTTATTTTAGAGATTTCTTACAAGATAAGAAATATTTATTATTTAGATACATTACTTTATAGCTATTGTTAATACTTTGTATTGTTGACTAGCTAATTACTTTAAAAATAATATCTTTAATTTAATGAGAAAATCTTCTGTACCTCTCGGTAATAGTATAAAACCCAACACATCCACGACCTCAAAACACACATAACAAATAAAGGAAAAGAAAAAAAGTAACATGACAAGGAAGAAGGTGAAACTTGCTTTCATTGCTAACGATTCTTCTAGGAAAGCAACTTATAAAAAACGAAAGAAAGGTTTGATGAAGAAAGTGAACGAGCTCTCGACTCTTTGTGGTATCAATGCATGCGCCATCATCTACAGTCCCTACGACTCCAATCCAGAGGTGTGGCCATCCATCTCCGGAGTACAAAGGATAATTTCGGAGTTTCGGACATTGCCGGAGATGGACCAGAACAAAAAAATGGTGGATCAAGAGACATTTCTCAGACAAAGGATAGCCAAAGCCTCCGACAATTTGAAGAAACAAAGGAAGGACAATCGAGAGATGGAGATGACCGAAGTCATGTTCCAATGTTTGGTCGGAAATATGGGGATGTTTAATCTGAATATTATGGATCTTAATGATTTAGGTTATTTGATTGATCAATATCTTAAAGATGTTAACCACAGGATCGAGATACTAGGTAATTCTCGTATGGAGCTCGGTGAATCCTCCAAAAATGTTGCCGCTGAAGCGACTGGAACGTTGGCTGTTGTGGAGGCTACAGCCGCTCCAGCCGCTACGATTCAGCAGCAACAACAGTTTCACTATCGTGTTGGACACTATGAGCAGCCTCTGAATCTGAATCTGAATCATAGTCACGACCAACAACAACGATGGTTTATGCACATGATGAACCATCCCGAGCAAATGAGTCATGCAGCTGAGCAAATAGGCTTTCCCTTCATGAATGATAACCACCACCACCACCACAACCAACAGCAGCAGCTGCGTCAGATCCCTGGCGTTTTCTCCACCACTCTGACAACCGCTACTTCAAGCAGTATTAACCCCGTTACCAGTTCAAGCCCTACTAATAATATATGGTTCCGTTAAGCTTTCGAGAGTGGACGTTCACATTCCGTTTAGACAAAACCATGCATGATTCCACAAAATGTTTCTGTTCTTGTTGCCCTTTCAATTTATTGTCTTTATTTTGCCGTTTTATTATTATGATTGTTGTTTACAGTTTACTTTTATTATAATGATGATTTGGTTTTCAATGCTACAGATTTGTGGTTCTCTAGCTTTTATTGTTGGTTTGATACAATGTGTAATTTTGCTAATAAGGAACAAAAAAACTTATCTATTGTCCCCTGAGAATCATTTTAAGAGTTTTTTTCCCTTAGAACTAAGATTAATGCTAACCCAATTTTAACCCTCTAACTATTCAATTAAAATGTATTTTAACAAATTTTTTTTTTAAGATATTATTTATATTAAAAAAAAATACTCTAAGATAGTCGTAAAAAAGTTTTTGTCACAAAATAACCTTTAAAAAGACCAAAATAAGTTTTATTGAGTGTAAATATACATTTATATTCTTTGGGTTAACTAATCTAGACTTAGCGTTAAGATTTATGAGCTCAAATTTTGGAGGTGAGGTTTAAAATTTTAAAAATAAAATAAAAATAAAAATTTTCAAAATAGAAATGGCTATATCAATCATTTTAAGGCTATTTTTGTGACAAAAACCTAAAATAGCTACTTCAGATAATTGCCACTTTAAAAGTTCCAAAAACAAAGATAATAAATTTTTAAACTTTACTATAACCCAAACACATTATCTACCGACTTCAAAATTGTATAAGGTGGATTATATCCTCGTAGGGCCCACGAAGCAGCTGGTCTGGCTCGTCGAGATCTGGAAGATTGGCTCGGCTAAAGACCGCTTTTAGGCCACGACAGTCACTTTCGAGTGGACTGGCGGGATCGACTCAAAGCAGATATCCCTGTAGTTTAGTTTGCCGGCCCGCTTGTCCGACTCGTCGAAGAAAATCCCATTAGGAAGTCAACCTAAGGCATCCAAAGTACAAGTGACTATATAAGGAAGGGAAGGAGGAAAAGAAATGAGATGGGCAGAAAGAGAGTTGAGAGACTTACCTTATTTGTATTTAGTCGATTTGTACTTACCCGGCCACGCTCTTCAAGGGCCAGCCACCTTCTTGTCTTTAATTTCCTTATTTGTGTACCGACGAACTTCTTCAGACTTAATAAAACGCCTTCGTAATAACCCACCGACGAGTTTTGTCTCTCTTACTGAATCTGACTAAACTCGGTACAAACAGTTGGCGCCGATCATGGGGCATAACGAAACAATGTTAGTTCAATAAAAAGAGACGCTATGATTCCCGAAGAAAGGCCCCTCGACGACCTTCCGAACCCCACTCCGCTTCCCGCAGGTTTGGTCGATCCGGATTTTATCAACATTGTCATGGCTCGCCTCGCTCAACAGAAGGAAGTCCAAAAAGCCACAAACGAACAACTCGCCGCTATAGCGACTATCCTCGCTCCAGCCGAACACATCTCAAACCCTCCGACGATCCGGCGTCAGCTCTTTGGTACATACTGACTGTCGGGTGCCAACGAATAGGCGGCAGACATCGTCCACCAAGATCCGGTAGACAACTCACACCCGCAAGCCGACAAAGCCATACAAAACCTCAATGGCCCAAATCTGCAGACAATCCAAAAAATCGCAGCAATCAAGCTATCGCTGCAAGATATTCACTAAAAAATCCACTACATCACAAGCTCCGCACCGCAAATCGATCGAGTCCTCGCCATGATGCTCAGAACCCCCTTTTCCGACGAATCAGCGATGTATGGCTCCGGCCAATGGATAAGATCCATCTTCTGGCTTTCCACGGTGATGCAGACCCCACCGAACACGTAACTTCGTTCAACATCGCGATTGGCTGAGCTATTTTCTCCGACGAAGTAAAGGACGCAGGGTTCTGCAAACTTTTTGTCGAAAGCCTCGAGGGACCCGCTCTCAATTGGTTTTCCTGGCTGCCCAAAAATTCCGTCGATAGCTTCCACGACTTTTCGACAGCCTTCCGCAAGCACTACGTCATGTTCATCACCAAGGAGCAACCGCCTCCGACCTGTGGAAGTTATCTCAGACTCAAGGACAGCCACTCTGCGAATTCATGGAAAAGTTCAAAGACGTTGTGTCGAAGGTCAATGTCCTTGACATCATCGCCATAGACGCCCTAATGAACACCCTCTACGTGCATTCAAAATTCCATGACGACCTCTACCGCAACACAACAACACCCTCCAAGATGCTATCGCACGTTTGAATAACTTCATTCGAATGGAGGAAGACACTCGAGCAATTATCAACAAACATAACGATTCACAGCCTACAGCGACAAAGACCACCGATTCGCGACAAGAACCATGGCAGCACTCTATTAGCGACAAAACGAAACAGAAAAAGAATTACCTTAATTTCGTTAATGAGGACGAACTCCCGGAGTCGTAAATGGTCGTGCGTGGAAAAGGATGGAACTGCTGGCCTCCCGAAAGCAAAGAAGCCGATCAAAAGGCTGAAGCTCCAGTCAGCGCCTCTAGTTACATCGACTTAACTAAGTTCTGCACCTATCATCAGGTCAAGGGACACGACACACAAGAATACAAACAACTCCACGAAGCTCTACTGGCATTCTTCAATAACGGTTTGACAAAAATCAAACCACCTAAACCTAAGACGAAGAACAGTAAAATCTGGAGTAAGAGTAAACAAAAAAAATTCCCAAAAACCTCAGGCTAAGACGTCCCAAGTCGAGCTCGGGATAACAAGGGACGGAACCAACCAGAAAAAACAGGAAAAGGAAAATACATCCGGCGACGAGAACCAACCTCGCAATCGACATCGTGTTCAAGTGATCCTTTCCGGACAAACCGCTTCGTCCAACGAAGAGGCTGCTTCCAAATCCCAAGACTTTCGCATCAGATTAAATCAATGGTCAACCAAATCGATCGACCATTGGGATAGCACTACTGATCTAAGGAGTTGCCTAAAGCGAAAAAGCGTCATAACACAAGACAAGCCTGTTAACACCCCAACCGCAGATCTGCGATCGACGAATCCAAAGCCAGCAAACTTGCTAGCTCGAACGCCCATCCCCCACGAAATCTACCTCCTGGAACTGTCGATCTCCGCGGAAAGATTAATTCCAGAATCGACGATCTCAGAATTAAGCTTAACCGTCTAAAGCCATCCGATTTCTGACGAAAAATTGAAAAATCAAAAACCCAACACAAACCGGTAGCCATTTATCCTGACGAACCATGCGGAGATTTGAGGACCCGAATTCAAAATGCGACAAACCGAGCACCAATCAAAATTGAACGTCATCATGGGCAGATCTCCCTCATGCGGTGATTCATTTCGCTCAGTGAAAATCTATCACCGACAGGCTACCACCTCGCAGAAATGGCCGTCGAAACCTGAGAACGATCAATAGATCACATTCTCCTCACATGACGCCATCGGAGTCCATACACTACACAACGACCCGCTCCTCGTCGAGCTGTGTATTGGGGACTGTGAAGTTACGAAAATTCTAATAGATACCGCCATACCGGTAGCTCGGTCGATCTCATCTTTCGCGAAACGCTCGATAAAATGGGGATTGACTATGCGACATAAAACCATCTTCCCAAATGCTAATAGGTTTCAACGGGGCATCTGAAGAAATGTTGGGCACAATCCTACTCCCAGTATATGGCTATGGTATCACAAGGTCAGTCAAATTCTGAGTTATCAGCGTCAAAGCGCTGTACAACGCTATCCTCAGAACCCCTTGGCTGCATTCGATGAAATCAGTTTTGTCCACATACCATCAGTGAGTCAAGTTCCCCGAACAGGATGGCCAAATCCGAACACTCCGCAGAGACCAGCACGCAGCTCGGGACCTTTTGATCGTGACAGTCAAACTACAGCGCTCAGCTTCCCACATTAACTCAGTCTCAAAACCAATTCCCAAAATCTACCCCCAAAAGGAAGAGGTCCTAGAGGTACCCATCGACCAGACCGACCCGAGAAAAGTCGTGCGAGTCGGCGCATAACTCTCCAACGAAATGCAGAATGAAATCATCACGTTCCTCTGACAAAACACATCAAACTTTGCTTGGCAAACTTCTGATATGAAAGGTATATATCAAGCGATAACCACTCATGAACTGAACGGCGATCCGAAATTCAAACCTATCCGACAAAAAGGCGAAAACTTGGTCATGAGTGATCCAAGGCAGTAAACGACAAACTTGAGAGATTTCTTGAAGCTTGTTCCATCTCGGAGGTGCGATATCCGGAATGGCTAGCTAAACTGGTGGTCGTCAAAAATAAGAATGGCAAGTGGCGTGTCTGCGTCGAATTTACCAATTTAAATAAGTCATGCCCCAAGGATAGCTTCCCGCTCCCCCATATCGATCGGTTAGTCGAGTCCACACCCGAAAACAAGTTACTAACATTTATGGATGGTTTTTCCGGTAACAATCAGATTGCCATGCACCCCAAAAATCAAGAAAAAATGGCATTTATCACAGACCGGGGGATCTAATGCTACAAAGGTAATGCCCTTCAGCCTCAAAAACGCGGGAGCCACCTGATACGCCCTTATCGGAAGGATCACTGTAGCTGGCTGTTGGATATGATCCGAGAAGGCAAATGAAACTTCTGGAACTGAAATGGATTGAAGGGATCGTCAAGAGATGCAGAATGGCTCCTGATATACCAACAATCTAAGGCTGACCACCTAAGAACGGATGTAGTGCGTTGGCTAACCACCAAACAACACACAAAGATGAATTGGCTGACCACCAAATCAACAAGCCAGTTCACACCAATGAACTAGCTAAAAAAATCACTCTTTATCTCTCTCTCAGAGAAAAGAAAAAACAAAAATAAACTCAAACTTAGACTGATTTTATTGAATGAATCCAATTCCTATTTATAGGATTACAAGGAAATGAAAGGATAAAAGATAATAAATATCTTTGTGTAAAAATAATGTATAGGAAAAAAAATCTTTGACTAGAACATGATAAATGAGTCAGAAGCGTGGAACCTGATGAAGACTGGTCAAGGATGGCGATTTTGAGGAAGATTGGTCAAGGAAGACCCTTCATTGAATGCCCACATGTCTGAATTCGCGAGAGCCGAAGATCTCCTTATTTGTAAATGGCATAACTCCCACGTCTGAACTCCGTTTGATCTGATTCTTCTTCGAGGAGCTCCATAATTTAGTTGAGCACATTCTCCAAGTAATTTTATGCGTATAAACCTCGTGGTTTGGAAGATATGAGTCAAAAAATGAACATATATCATTACTGCTTCCCATGATCAAGCCATGCATGTCTGTTTTTTCCGGTTCGCTACTCAAGGGTGCATCACCACCTATCCGAGGCTCGTAAAATAGATGTTCGCCAGAAAGCTGGGACTGAAGATGGAAGTCTACATCGACGATATGATGGTCAAGTTACTTCACGCGCGCCGATCACCTTGGCCACTTGCAGGAGTGTTTCAAGACGCTAAACAAATACATCATGAAGCTCAACCCAGTGAATCTACCTTGGGCGTCGCGTATGGGAATTTCCTCGGTTACATCATAACAAAACAAGGAATCAAAGCCAATTCGAAGTAAATCTCAGCAATACTTGATTTGCCGAGTCCAAGGAACAGTCGCGAAAGTCTAGCGCCTTACTGGTCGAATAGCCCCACTCAACCGTTTTATCTCCCGATCTACCGACAAATGCCTCCCCATTTATGAATTACTATGAGGAAATAAACGGTCTGTTTTGGACGAGAAATGTGAGGAAGCATTCAGCCAACTTAAGCACTACCTCACAACTCCCACTGTCCTGTCCAAGCCGGACAACGGGGAAATTCTATCCCTATATATCACCGTGTCCTCAACTGAAGTAAGCAGTGTACTCATTAGAGAAAATTGAGGTGAGCAAAAGTCCATATTATATATGAGTAAATGCATGACAGACCCAGAAACCAGGCACCCGACTCTCAAAAAAATGTCCCTCGCCGTCGTCACTGCCGCGAGAAAACTCCGACCTTATATCCAATCCCATTTGATCGAGGTACTGACAAACCAGCCTTTCCGAACGGTAATGCAGAACATCAATCAGTCGGGATGGATTTCCAAATGAGCGATTGAACTCAGCGAGCATGACATAAGTTTCAAAAATCAAACTGCGGCAAAATCCCAAGTTTTAGCCGACTTCCTGGTTGAGCTCGCGCAAGAACTTGAAAAAGACCTCGACCTGCCGAGTAAAAATTGGATGCTGCACATCTACGGATCCTATACGAACAAAGGTTCAAGAGCTGAGGTCCAGTTGCAATCGCCAACCAGCGAACTAATCAAGCAATCGTTAAGCTTCGGTTTTATCGTATCCAATACGAAGTAGAATATGAATCGCTTATAGCGGGCCTTCGTTTGGCAAAAGCCGTCAAGGCGAAACAACTTAGCGCCTATTGCAACTCGCAACTGGTCACAAGCCAGTTCAGTGGCGACACGACGCCTGATACGTACTAGGATTGGACAGGATCACTCAAACGGTTCTGAAACGGATATGATCTCACAATGGAGAAATAATGGATCGAGGGGTGACACAAGAGGGGCGGAATCACTCTTGATACTACCAGAGGTTCGACGTTGCATGATGTGATGCACAAGTCCAACGATCGAAGGTTTGTTTGCTAGGCGATAACCTCACCAAGAAACAAAAACTTCTAAAAAAGAACTGAAAGAGAGATAAACTCAAAATTATAAGAAGAAAATCAATTGTATTGAAATGAGAAAGGGGGTACATATTTATAGTGTTTTGAGTCAAAAAACTTAATGAAAAAAATGCTAAAAACAATACATAAAAATCAGAACTTTGACTGAAAATGTTGAAAGTCAGTCAAAGTGTGTGGAAAACAAGGAAGACTGGTCCATTAACCCTTGGTCTACTTTTCTCCAGATTCGTCGAACCTAGCTATGTTGATCGGGTCTATCGCGGTAAGGAGCAGGACGCACTGTGGGCTGTCCGCGTGGGTGATCAATGAACTTTCACTAACAGAACTCATCTTTAGTCGACCAAAATCTTCAAAAAGCTTAAGTGTCCTTGCCTTAGAGTTTAGAATGATCGATCATCATGAAATCAGCAATCTGTTCGGAAATGTCATGTTCATGAACATCGGGGCATGCGATACGCACTAAACGGGCCAGAAGTGAAGTGTTGTGTCCTAAGTCCGGTTCCACTCGTTGATCTTGAGTTCTGGCTCGACTGTTTGTCTTATATTGTCGAATGGGTCGAGAAAGAATGGCTGAAGGTTGATCACTTCGGTCATTAGGTCGTGGTTCCTGCCTTAGGTCATTTCCGGGTGAACGCGGGTCGATTCTGTACACGTCTCGGTCAGTGTACACGTCTTTGTCAATGTACACGGCTTGGTCAGTGTACACAGCTTGGTCAGTGTACACGGCTTGGTTAGTGTACACAGATTGGTCAGTGTACACAGCTTGGTCAGTCTGTCTGGTCCGGTTGGATGGGTGAACCTCAGTTTGGTTGAGCTGGTTGACAAGATCGCCATCTTGGGCCGTGTCCATGATCCAAGCAGGCCGGTGCTCGAACTGGGGTGCATCAACGCCCGTAATGAGAGAATGGACGCTTTCCTCAAACTCGTCCAAAGCCTCACCAAGACTTTGAATTCTTCGAACTCATAAAGGTCCCTCGTGGGGATAATGTGTGCGCTGACGCCCTCGCTGCACTAGGAAGCAAACTCCGTGATCAAGTCAAGCGAACGATCCCCATCCACAAGATCGACAAACCAAACATCAGCCTGTCGGGCGATATAAATGTCATTGCGGCCCCGATAGTCAAAACAACAAACACAGACGCCTATGTAGCGCCAACCAAGCAACCGACCCCAGACTGGCGAACTGAACTGATAAATTACCTCCCAAATGCCAAACTGCCCCCCCCCCCCCCCCCCCCCGAGAAATGGGCAGCCCGGCGACTAAAATTGCGAAGCACTCAATACGTCTTCATCGATGGTAGCCTTCATCGATATACCGTGAATAAAGTCCTCTTTAGGTGCATTCACAGTGAGGAAACCACACTAGTCATGGTCAAAATGCACGACGGTGCAACAGGCAATCACTCGGGAGGTCGTGCCCTGGCCGTAAAAGTCAGGAACCTTGGTTTCTATTGGCCTACTATGAATGCTAACTGCACATCCTACCCCCGGAGTTGTGATATGTGTCAACGACATGCCCCGAAAATCCACTGCCCAACAGAAATTCTACGCACCATGACTGCCCCATACCCGTTCATGCGGTGGGCCATTGATATAATCGGACCAATGCCAAGCTCACGACAATGGCAGTTCATCCTCGTTTGACCAATTATTTCACAAAATGGATAGAGGAAGAGTCTTTCGTCGCGATCACTGACAAAGAAGTCCAAGGATTCGTATGGAAGAACATCATCTGCCGACACGGGTTACCCTACAAAATCATTACAGACAACGGGTCTCAGTTCATATCAAACAAATTCCGCGGATTCTGTGACAGATGGAGAATCTGACTAAACACTTCCAGCCCACGTTACCCACAAAGCAACAAACACGCCAAAGCCTCCAATAAGACCACAATCAATGGCATCAAGAAATGCCTCGACTTGAAGAAAGGCCGTTGGTCCGACGAATTGGATGAAGTACTATGGTCGCATAGACCAATACCGAGGGGAGCTACGAAAGTAACACCGTTCTCATAGCATACGGGGTCGAAGCAATGACAACCATGCAGAAGTAAACGTACAAGCCTACGTCGATCAGCTATGCCACAACAGATCGAGCTAAACCGCGAAATGCTACTCGATGCGATCGAGGAAAAGCGTGATCAGGCCTTTCTCTGCATCCAAAACTATCAGCATCGAATCGAAAACTATTATGACAGAAAGGTTAAGTCTCGATCCCTCAAACTCGGCGACCTAGTTCTACGCAAAGTTTTGAAAACACGAAGGAATGGAAAGCGGGTAAGCTAAAAATGGGAAGGTCCATAAAATATCACACAGTTCGCCAAGCCCGGCGTCTACCGCCTAGAAACATCGACTTACAAAGCCATACCAAGGGCATGGAACTCCATGCACCTCAAACACTACCACACTTAGAAAACCCGCCCCCTTCATAAACAAAAAAAGAAACAAAAAAAAACTGAGTAAATGCGCCTAACAGCCACTTTTACTCAACGAGTAAACGCAATCTCGGAGTCGCCCCTACTCCAAAAAAAGAAGTAAATGCACTTATCAGCCACTTTTGCTTGTCGAGTAAGACACACTTTCGAAGTCGCTCTTACTCGGACAAAACGAACTATGGATGGCTTGATCCTTCTCAAGGGGTACGTAGGCAGCCCCTCACTAAGTCCAGCTGCAACAAATAAAACGACAAACCTCCCCATCTTATCGATTGAGGAATGATCTCGTTAAGACAATGAATTATCCAGTATGAGCAAATACGCGCTGCAAGTCGCTTTTGCTCGTCACGACAATAACCTCGACTTGTCTGTCAATTCCATGATGCTAACTACCATGCACTTGGGAACTTACCAAGCCACAAAATACGTACCAGCACTCGTACCCGACAAACAGATACGTCCTGATCAGACATGTGTCCGAGGAACCTAATCTTGTCGCAACTAACATCGACCAATTAAAGCAAGGATTTCCTTTCTCATTAATAATTTTCAAGCGGGATTTGGCCAATCAAAGTTTTGTGAAATTACTTTAATGCTAATCGAAAACAATTTTCGCCTTGAAACGACACTCTCGTGTTCAGTCACAAATCGGCTTTAGTCCTCGATCAAGACCGACGAGAATGCTCAGTAACCACATAAATAAGACTCGATAATTCAAAGTCACGAACCTAATAGTGGACGACTAACCGGATTACTTCAAACTAATTTATGTGCGTTCAGGATTAAGACATTCCGATAACTTTTGAATACGTTGACAAACGGCCAAACATAATTACTTCGAGCCAAAGTTCAAAAATTGCAGACTCGATACATTCTAAGTCTGAAACACATTCGATGGCGACTTACTGAAAGATATCAACACAATAAATGACAACGATCTTCCGAGATAATAAAAGGGAATGCGTAATAAAGCGGAGTCCCCAGCATTACGAACAAACAAAAGTTCCTAAAATCCAATGGAGGACCCAAAACGAAACAAAAGGAGTTTTAAAAAAAGAGACAACAAGGAACAACAACAGCGGCAAATAAGGGATCGTCACTCGGCTCGATCGATACTCCCTCCTTAAATGCCGGTCCCTGAATCAGGAAGGCCTTCAGGATTGTCCGAACTTGGAACCCTCTCTCCTTTATTAACGACGTCCCCCGCCTCCTTGTGTTGTGGCTTCTCGTTGAGATCTCCTCCTGCTCCAACACAGTTCAAGCTTGACGATTTCTCGCCTGAATTTCCCTCATTATCGTCATCATCCGAAGCATTAGAAACCTCAACCGGACCATCGGTGACATTCACCCCGGATTGGCATTTTCCTCGTAGTGTTTCAGATGGAGGAGGGTCATGCCGAAGCTGATAGCTTTCCTTTGAATGTATCGACTTGTATTGAGTTTGATATGGTTTCTCCAGGCCCCGCAGTGTTTTGCAAGCAATGTACTGAGCTCAGGGACACAATGTAGCGTTCTGAGCTTATAAAAGATGGGTGGCTGCACTCTTATGGTAAGAGGTGCTGATGTATCATGTTAAGGGATCAAACCTAAACGTATTACGACTACTGAAATCATACTCAGTGTGGTAAATCATGAGGTCGAATGCGTTCCAAGACCTTGAAACTGGTATGTTCAGTTTGTCGTCAAAAAGTTTGTAGACGCCAGAGCAAATTGTTTTGGGGAATCAGTAGGGACCTTCCCAGTTGATCCTTAGTTTTCCGGCACCCCCTCTCTATGTTATCACCAAATGTTTTGTGCAGTACTAGGTCGCCTACTACAAATTGTATGTTCCTGAGTCTTCAATTGTAGTAGCGAGCTGCCGCTTGTTGGTAATTCTTCATTTGGATCAGTCCTTGATCTCTGCGTTTTTCGATGAATCGAGCTGATCGCTCACCATATCTTCTTTAGCTTGGGGTTCAGGGCGCTTACACTCCGCCTTAGGCTTGGAATAGCCGGTTCGGCGGGTATGATGGCTTCTTTCCCGTAAGCTAGAGAAAATGGTGTTTCATGGGTTGATTTGTGGGGTGTCATTTGGCATGCCCACAAACTCCTAGAAGTTCTGGTGACCAGGGTTCCTTCTTATTGCTCAGGCGTTTCTTAATGTTACTTAAGAGCCGCTTATTGGCTGCTTTGGCTTGTCTTTCCCTTGCGGATAGTACGGAGTTGGAGTGGTAAGCTTGATTTTCCAGCGATCACATAACGTGGTGAATTTGTTGGAAATGAACTGATATCCGTTATCAGTTACTATTTTGTAAGGGACTAGCCACATATGATGTTTTGCCAAATGAAATCCCAAACCTCGGCCGCTATGGGCGGTGATGTAAAATCAGCCATGATGCAAGCCATCCACGACCTACAATCCGAGATGAGAAATTTCAGGCAAGACATTGGCACGGTCCGACAAGATTTGAGCAGAAGACTTACCCGGGTCGAGCATTAGCCAGCCTTTAGGCCCACCCGGCGAGTTGACTTTGGGACAGCCCAAAACCCTCATATCCCCACCGGCTCACCCCCAAGGAGGACTGAGATTCACATCAGTGACAACCCCAGCCTAACCCGAGAAGACATGAGGTTCCAGATAATAATGGAGAAGAAGATGAGGATTACGACCCACCACTAAGAGCACGGACTGCCCTGGCCCCATACCAGAACCACATAAAGTTTGAGGCACCAGCCTTTGCCGGAATGGTTGACACGGAAGCTTACCTTGACTGGGAGAAGCGGATGGATAACATTTTTGAGCATTACCGGCATCTGGGCCCTAAGAGGGTAGCACTTGCTGTGGCCCAACTGAGTGACAATGCCCTGATATGGTGGGACAGAGTCACCACGGACCAGAGGAGAACCAACTGGGGCCACTTGGGTCTTGGCTATACATGAAATACCTCATGCGCCAACGGTTTGTTCCACCACATGTCCACCAAGACTTGCAAAGACGTTTAAGAACCCTTAGGCAAGGGACTAAATCAGTAGAGGAGTACTATGACGAGTTTGAAACTCTGAGGAACCGGCTTGGACTTAATGAAGATGAAGAATCCATCATGGCTCAATTTGTGGATGGGCTAAATGAATGGATCAGTAGCTAGGTTGAGAGGCAAAATTACCTAGACTTCAAAGACCTATTCCACTTAGCCGTTCAGGCTGAGAAACACATCAAGAAAAAGTCCACCAGGAGCAAGCCCCAGGCTGCTTGAGGTTCAAGTAACAACTCCAACAACCAACCAAAGTCAGTTGACAAAGGCAAGGGCATTGATCTAAGAAATCAAAACCAGAACCGACCTACTGGACCCAACAAAGATACCAGGGCAGAACCGAGAAGGAATTCTAATCCCCAACGCTCCAGGGATATCACTTGTTTCAAATGCAAAGGCCGAGGACATATGGAAAGGGAATGCCCAAACCAGAGGGTCATGTTGCTCACTGAGTAAGGATATGAGTCACATGATGAAGATGATCCGGCGGTCCAAGAAGAATTTGGTGAAATTGAGTATCCAGATGTGGGAGAAAGCTTGATGATCAGGTGAGTGCTTAGTGTCCAAGTGCAACCAGCTGAGACCATCCAAAGGGAGAACATATTCCACAGACGATGTACCATCAGAGGCAAGGTATGTAATCTTATCATTGATGGTGGATCTTGCACTAATGCTACTAGTTCATACATGGTAGAAAAACTTGGCGTAGAAAAGACTAAGCATTCCATCCCTATAGACTAAGGTCTCTACATGGTAAGGTTGAACTTCATTTAGCATTGGTAAGTACCAGAATGAAGTAGCTTGTGATGTAGTACCTATGCAAGCCGGTCATGTTCTTTTAGGTAGACCATGGCAATGGGATAGAGAAACCAAGCATGATGGTCGGTCTAATATGTACACTTTCATGCATGATAAGCGTAAGATTAGCTTATCACCTCTCACACCAGAACAAGTCCATGAATTACACTTGCAAATGGTTAAGGAAAAAGAAAAATATGTCAAGTCTAATTTCCTTATTAGGCCTAACTATATCTGAAAGGTTGCTGCTACCAAACACACCATGCTACTAATGATCTTTAAGGAGCTTTTGAGTGCAGGTTCTGATGAGTTGACACTTCACCCAGAGGTTACTAAGCTTCTTGACAGGTTCAAAGATGTGTGTTCCAGAAGAGATCCCACACGGTTTATACCCACTTAGGGGAATAGAACACCAAATAGACTTCATACCCGGAGTTGCCTTGCCTAACAAACCAGCCTATAGGGTAAACCCAGAGAAAACCAAGGAGTTAGAAAGACAAGTCCAAGACCTATTAGACAAGAATATGTTAGAAAAAACCTTAGTCCTTGTGCAGTACCTGTAATTTTAGTACCCAAGAATGATGGGACACAAAGAATGTGTGTAGACTGCCGAGCCATAAACAACATAACCATTAAGTATAGACACCCCAGACCATGCCTTGATGACATGTTAGATGAGTTAAGTTGAGCCACAACATTTCTAAGATAGACCTTAAGAGTGGGTACCACCAGGTTAGAATGAAAGAAGGTGATGAGTGGAAGACTGCCTTTAAGACTAAGCAAGGTCTTTATGAGTGGATAGTGATGCCATTTGGACTCACCAATGCTCCTAGCACCTTCATGCGCCTCATGAACCATGTTCTTAGACCCTACATCAGTAATTTTGTTGTGGTCTACTTTGATGACATTTTGATTTATAGTACCACTTTATTTCAACATGTGACACATCTTGAGCAAGTACTTAAGACACTTCGACATGAAGGACTTTATGCAAACCTCAAGAAGTGCACATTCAGCACTGATAAACTTGTTTTCCTAGGCTTTGTTGTGAGCTCACAGGGACTACAGGTGGATGAGGAGAAGGTGAAGGCAATCCAAGACTGGCCGGAACCAACCAACATCAGCCAAGTCCGGAGTTTCCATGGTCTACCAAGCTTCTACAGGCGGTTTGTTAAAGACTTCAGTAGCATAGTTGCACCTCTCACAACTGTGGTGAAGAAGAGTATTGGGTTCACATAGGAGAAGGAACAACAAGACTCCTTCCAAACATTGAAAGACCGCCTTACCCATGCATCAGTTCTAGTCCTTCCTAATTTCAACAAGACCTTTGAAGTGGAGTGTGATGCATCTGGAATTGGGATTGGAGCCGTGTTGACTCAAGAAGGGAAACCAGTGGCCTATTTCAGTGAGAATTTGAGTGGCGCCACACTAAACTACCCAACGTATGACAAGGAGTTATATGCACTAGTGAGGGAATTGTAGACATGGCAGCACTACCTGCTGTCCAAGGAACTTGTAGTCCATACCGACCATGAGACATTGAAACATCTAAGGGGTCAGAACAACCTCAAGAAGAGACATGCTCGGTGGATGGAATTCATAGAAACCTTCACCTACATCATAAAGTACAAGAAGGGAAAGGACAACATTGTAGCTGATGCACTCTCAAGGAGACATGCCTTGATTGCCACAATGGAAGCCAAGGTGATTGGATATGAATTCATTATGGACCTATATGGTGAAGACCCGGATCTTGCTGAGATCTATTCCAGGTGTACCAAGGGACCCCAACGGAATTTCTATTTACATGAGGGGTTTCTATTCAAGGGCAGAAGGCTATGCATCCTCCAATGCTCATTGAGGGACTTAATCACCCGAGAAGCTCATGGAAGAGGACTCATGGGACATTTTGGAGTGGATAAGACTTTGGCTGTGGTAAGGGAACACTTCTATTGGCCTCACCTAAAGAAGACTATTCGATCCTATTGCACAAGATGTGTGACTTACAAGAAGGCCATATCCAAGGAGCAACCACATGGCCTATATATGCCCATGCCGATCCCCACTGCCCCTTGGGTGGAACTATCTATGGACTTTGTACTAGGCCTGCCAAAGGTGCAACACAAGGATTCCATCTTTGTAGTGGTCGATCGATATTCCAAGATGGCTCACTTCATACCTTTTGCCAAGGTGAATGATGCGTCCAAGACGGCTGATTTGTTCTTAAAGGAGGTTGTGCGCTTACATGGAGTACCTCGAACCATTGTATCCGACCGAGACAGCAAATTTCTCAGCCATTTCTGGAGAACCTAATGAAAAAAGATGGGGACTAAGCTCTTGTTCTCCACTACATGCCACCCTCAGACGGATGGCCAAACTGAAGTGGTCAACCGGACCCTATCCACACTACTTAGGGCCACCATTGGACGAAACATGAGGACTTGGGTTGAGTGTATTCCCTTCATAGAGTTCTCCTACAACCAAGCTCAACATTCGGCCACAAAGATATCACCCTTTGAAGCCGCCTATGGTTTTAACCCAAACACCCCCTTGGACCTTAAACCACTACGACCAGCTGAGGTTGTTAGCTTGACAGGAGAATCTAAATCCAAGTATGTCAAGGAACTACACTAGAAGGTCACCGGCAATTTGGAGAAGAGGACTGAACAATACACAAGGCATGCCAATAAGGGTCGCCGAGACATTGTACTTGAACCAGGAGAATGGATTTGGCTACACATGAGACAAGAAAAATTTCCAAACTAGAGGAGCTCAAAGTTACAACCAAGGGGAGATGGACCATTTTAAGTGATTGAGAGAATCAACAACAATTCCTACCGTCTCGACCTACCAGGTGATATGAATGTATCCTATACGTTCACTGTGACTGACTTGTCTTCTTTCCTTGCAGATTAATCAGTTTTGAGGTCAAAACCTTTTGAAGGGGAGGGGATTATGAGGACATTCAAGCTGACCCGGAACCAGACCTAACCGAATCTGACATCCAAGACATGACCACCAAGATGTCCCAACCAGAAGCTGCCCAAGAAGTGTCCATGCCTATTGTGTTCAAGGACCTATGACTAGACAAAGAGCTAAGATACTTTAACATAAGTTTAATGAGAGCATGATGCTTGCCTTTGATCATTTTCAGGGTAATCCAACTGAGGTTTATACAACTGGTGAACAAGCTGATCAATAACCAAGTATCAAGAATGATGGACCAACCGAAAAGACTAAGACCCCAAGTGAAGACCTTTGGCCATTCATCCCGGATCAAGCCCACAACAACTTGCTGATCATCAGCATTAAAGATCAGCACGTCTAGCATGCATTAGGGACCAATAAAACCGACCCATAGGTAAGAAGGTAAGCATTTTCTAACGGTTTGATTGTTTTGCAGCTTTGGTCCTTTTGTTTTCTTTTATTTGAATTTTATTCCCAAACTTTCTTAGTTGGCTTCCACGCCTATTAGGGTTTTATTTTAGTCCAAAACTTTATATTATTTGCTTCAAAGACCCTCGAAGGCACCACGGTAATGGACGTCCATATAAGTCCCCTATAAACTGTTTGTACTCTTTTCACCCATGATATAAAACTAAAATTTTCCTAGTGAAAACCCTAAGAGATCTAGCAAGAACTCGCCTCCCTTCTCTTAACTTGTGAGACCAAAACCTCCACGGTTAAGAGGTTTGTGCTTTATCACGAGTCTTCCATCCCTTGTGTGGTGCACTTCGTTTCCATCAATTTACTTGTTACTCAGATCCATTTGGTCGATTAGATCTTCCCAAACGGACCACCCTTGTGTAGATCGACTCCATCTCTCTTGCCTCGGGTCATACAACCTTTGATAGCTTAGGCCTGTATGAGATTTTCCTTGATTTCTCGTTCGGTTACTAGGCATCTGAGATATTTCCCTGAGGGAACTCTAAAAGTACACTTCGCTGGGTTCAGTTTCATCATGTATTTGTTAAGGGTTATGAAACATTCTCGTAGCTGCTTGACATGGTCGGCAATCTTTTTGGACTTGACTAAACTTCCGTCTGTGTATATTCCATGCTTTTACCTAATTGATAGGCGAAGATTTTGTTTAACAGACGCTGATAGGTAGCCCCAGCGTTCTTCAGTCTGAACGACATCACTTTGTAGCAGTAGGTTCCGCGGTCGGTAATGAATGCGGTTTTCTCTGTCTTCGTCTTGATTCGACTGTAGCCCAAAAAGGCATCCATGAAAGACAGTATCTGGTGGACGCCGTTGCTTTGACGAGCCTGTCGATATGCAGGAGTGGAAAACTATCTTTCGGGCAAGCCTTGTTGAGGTTAGTGAAGTCGATGCAAATTCTCCATTTCCCCTTTTTATTTTTGACGACCACGGGGTCTGCGAGGCATTCAGGGTATTTTACATCGCATATTGACCAGACTTTTAGTAACCTATCCACCTCGTCGTTTACTACTTTGGCGCGCACTAGGCCTAGCTTACGATTTTTCTGTTTTACTTGTTTTGATGTCAGGACAACGTTTAGCTCATGGGAAATTATTTCGGGGTCAATTCCCGACATATCTTTCGTGGATGCGAAGGAACCATTATTATATTTGAGAAAAGCGACAATTTGGATAGGGTCATGTAAATCAACCCCAAGTCCGGCTTGGTTGTCCGGGTCGGAGTCGTCTAGATTGACCTTTACAGTTAGAATTCTGGGAGGACCATATTGATGGGTCGTTAGTACATTCAGTGGAGGACACATAGATTAACTTTATTGGGGTCACATATATATGATTTTCCAAAATAAAGAAAGAATGGTGTCAATAGAGCCCTGAGTTATGGGGGTCAAAGAGCACCGAACAACCACTTCTGCTACAAATTCTTTAACAACTCCTATACAATTTTATTTATTTGACTATTTATGTGGTGTCATATGACCCCACTTGTGCCTTACTGGGTCCGCCCCTGATTACGTTTGATGCGCTGATCTGTGAGTTCCTCAGTTTCTGTAATTTCTATATGGGGCATCGCTTCGTGAGCTTATAACAGCCCATATAACATTTCCCTGATGCCTTCTGGCTTTCGCTAATGGTTTGTATGCCTTTTGGGCTCAGAAGCTTCACACATTGGTGGTATGTGGATGGTACGGCCTTCATAGATTAGATCCATCGCCTGCCAAGAATGGTGTTGAAGGGATCATGTTCATCAACTACTACGAAGTCGACTAGTTGGCGAATGTCTTTCGTGAAGACTGAGAGTTGGATGTATCCAATAAAGTACGTGGTCTCTCCTCCGAAACCGGTTAAAGGTGTTCTCGTGCCTTTCATTTTGGTCTTGTTAAAGCCCATTTGTCTGAATGCATCGTAGAATAACACGTCAACCAAACTTTCAGTGTCGATCATTAGCAAGACATCTCCAAAACCCGCAACGTTAAAGTACGATTGATGTGTCATCGTGGGGTCTGTTGAGATGAATTGCTTCACTTTCATGAAAGGTAATTTCGTAATCCCGGCCATCCATTGGTGTGATCTCCAGAGATTTGTTTTCTACTTTTCTCTGGTAGGCTTTTATGGAATTTATAGAATCTTGACATAATTTGGAGCCGCCAAAGATAAAGTTTATTCGTTGGGGGGGTATATCCTCTGGCCCCATGAGTTTCACTAGAGGAAATGTGGGTAGTATTAGCGGACGAAAAACGCTATGCGTCTAAAATCATAGCGCTCCCTTCCACGCTCTGACAGCACCTGTTATAATAGGTCCGGCACTTTTAATAGCGGTATTCGGTTATGCTATAGTTAACGATACAACAATAGCGTTATTTGTTATGTAATTATTGATAATTATAATAACATTGTATAATTGTTATTAAAAGCTATTAATTTTATTTTTCTTGCTAGGATAGATAGCAAATGTTTCGTGTTATTAATTATCCGTAAATTTATTAATAATAATTACATTTTTGTTTTATAATTTTAATTTAAAATGTAATTCAAATATTTGTAATAATAAAAATTAAATTATTAAAAATTCCAATAAAAAATTAATTATTCTAAAACCCATAAACATTAACTTGTTCATACAAACCACAACACAACTTGTTCATACAATCCAATATCAATCTACCACTAATAAACCTTCACAATCATCCCTAACATAAGAACTATCATCATCAGAAGAATCATCACCCAAATCATCGACTTCTTGGATAGGCAAAGGTGCACCAACTAAATCCTCTTCTGTTTACAACTCATGATAACCTCTAGGTGGTGCTCTCATAACAACATACCAATTTGAATTATCATCTTCCTTAGAGTAGAAAACCTGTTTCGCTTGAGAAGGTAGAATGAATGGATCTTTCAAATAGGCTACTTGGTTCATGTGAAGGTTAACAAGAGTGAAGCCATCTTCTTCCTTCACACCATTCCCTGTGTTGGCCCTGTTGCATCTAAACAGCGGCACTTTGAACATGTGGTAGTCCATAAGCAAACTCCTTTATGACTCCATAATATGTAATCATATCAGCGACTTGTCTTGTATCTCGAGCACTTGATCTACACATGCTAAATGCTTCATAAGTTACTCCACTGTTTTGTGTCTTCCGCTTGACCATATCTGTATGAAACTGTTGCCCATTAATGATGAAACCTTTATGTGCTAAAGCAACATTTCTTGGTCCAAATGCCAACCACCTTATCTCCTTAGAATGACTATTTGGTGAGTCTGAATGAACCTGCCGCAGAAAATTAGAATACGATCAACCAACAAGCTAACCAGTCATCAAAATACAAGCTAACCAGTCATTACAATAATAATCAAGAAAAGAAGATAGAGTTCGAAACCTTTTTTTAAGTCATTCTGGAAAGTGCTCAGTGTGATTTTTCCATAACAAAGTTTCATTTCTAACATATCTAGCATCATTAGCTTGTAACTCTTCCAAATGCATACTGGTTTGACATTAAATAAAAATATATGAAAATGAAATTATAATTTCAAGTAGATGAAACTTAAAGAATAACTTACTCAAGAAAAGGATTCAAAGATGCCATGTTCATTAGGACATAACGATGTGCAATGTCTCTATCTTTATCTGAAAGGGTAAACTCGGTACCCTTCTGCAGAGGTCGGCCTTCAACCACCATTCTGTCAGCCTCCATATCCTCATTACGATTAACTTTTTCTTGAACTGGTACTGAATCTTTAAGGAACTCTAACAAAATGCAACACATTCTCCAGGTAAATACCCCTCAGCCATACATGCTTCTGGCCTTGCATGATTCTTAACAAAAGCCTTTAGTGTTTTCATATACCTATAACTCATTCAAGAAATATGAATATTAGTCTAACATCATTGCAGAAAATACATATATTGAAGCAAATGAGAACATCAAACCTTTCAAAGGGATACATCCATCGGAAGTGTACTGGTCCTCCCAAAATGTGCCTCTTTTGTTAAATGTATTGGAAGGTGGAACATGATATCAAAAAGGGATGGAGGGAAGAAGCGCTCCAGTTGACACATTGTTTCCACAAACTATGTCTCCATTGATATAAGCTTCTCCGGTTCAATTATGCGCTGACACAACCTGTTGAAGTAACTGCATAATCTATTTATCGCTATCCTAGGACCCCTATGTAACAACCCTCTTAATGCAGCTGGTAAAAAGTTCTGTACTAGAACATGATGATCATGCGACTTCAAACTACCAATATTTGGAGGGTTAACTGACACACTATTCGCAATATTACCACAATAACCATCATGATCTCTAAACTTAGATAACCTTTGGCAGAAAATGGTCTTTTCTTTCTTAGATAACCAGTAGGCAGCTGGAGGTACGTATGTTTTCTTTCCCCTCACCTCTGTGTGCAAGTGTTTTCTGATTCCAATATCTTCTAAGTCTTTTCTTGCTTTCAACCCATCTTTTGACTTAGCACTTTGCATCAAGAGAGAAAATATAGCATCCGACACATTCTTCTCTACGTGCATAACATCAATATTGTGACGAACAGGCAACTCTTAACTCATTAAAAGAAGAAATTGTTAGGCAAATTCATATACAACAATCTTATAATTAAGGTAGACTATACTTTACCTTCCAGTAAGGTAGTTCAAAGAATATTGATCTCTTCTTCCACCGCCATAGATCATTTGATTCTTAACACTCTTCTTCTTGAACCACCTCATCATCTTCCAACTCTGGTCTTCTCCTTTTTTTCTCCTTCTCTAGAGGTCTTCCAAAATCATCCCTAAAAGCTTGTAGTGTCTCATATATCTCAGCGCCAGTTTGTATCCTGTTCGCATTCCCTTCCTCTACTGTGTTGTCGAACCAAACTTTTTTATATCTGTAACGATGGCCAGGCGGTAGTCTCTTTCTATCTCCCATGTAGACAAACTTGCGGCTGAACTTAAGCCACCTAGAAGGTGTATCCTTTCCACATACATTGCATGCTTGTTTGCCTTCACTTTACATCTAGACAAGGTTCCTAAGGCTGGATAGTCACTGATACTCCAAGCAGCATGGCTCTAAGATTGAAGTTTTCCTTCGCAAATGAGTCACACACTTCAATACCCTCAGCCCACAAATCTCTCAAATCGTCTATCAGTGGTGCTATGTACACATCAATGTTATTACCAGGAGCTGTTGGACCAGGGATCAACAAAGTCAGCACTATATTTTCAGCCTTCATACACATATTTGGAGGTGTGTTATAGTTCACTAACAACACTGGCCATGTGCTGTGATTGGTGTTTTGCATGGAGAAAGGGTTCATCCCATCTGTAGAGATCCCAAGTCGAAGATTCCTTGGATCAACAGCAAAGTCTGGCCATTTAGCATTCACTTGTGCCCAAGAGATAGAATCAACGGGGTGTCGCATTGTAACATCTTCAGTGGTATTGGTATAGTGCCAACGCAGATCTTCAGCCATCCTTGTTGATCTAAACATCCTCCTAAACCTGTCCTTGATTGGAAAATATCTAAGGACCTTTGCCGGAATCCCCACCTTTATCTCATTACTCTGCTTATCCTTTTCCCATTCGAAACTTTGCATCTTGGACAGCTTTCGAGCTTCTCATAC